>CAXKVY010009246.1:0-19781 GCA_964058915.1 Tetropium fuscum | reverse complement strand
GTGGAAATGGCAGCTACGGGAATTAATTATTGGGATTTTTCATGGATTGAAAAGAAAAATATAACTTCACACGACCGTTAGGAGCCGATAATTTTTTTTTTACAAAAAGACTGGAAGTTGCAGGAAACATTGTAGACCCCTGAGTTTCACAACCGTTAATATCCATATTTTCGACAAAAAATTACCACGAATAAGATTCATTGATTTTTAGTATCAAATTGAATAATAAAGTGAAGCGTGCGGAGCAGCACGAGCGGACAGCGGAGTG
Source organism: Tetropium fuscum (assembly GCA_964058915.1). Lineage (NCBI taxonomy): Eukaryota > Metazoa > Arthropoda > Insecta > Coleoptera > Cerambycidae > Tetropium > Tetropium fuscum. Next base: position 19,513 of record CAXKVY010009246.1, on the reverse strand, counting down.
GGGGAAGAGCGCTCGCGGTAGAAACTAATTTCGTGCATTCAAAATGACTTGCGCTTGGAAAATCTTCAGTATCTCGGCTTCCAGAACACCTACAAAAATCATATTGTACTTAATCTTTAGCATTTGCAAATACAAAAATGGTTACGTAACGACTACATATTACATACACTGTATTAATACATATTAATACATACACTGAGGAACCCTTAATACCTGAAGAAATTATAAAAAGAAATATAATGCAGCTGTGCCAGGTCCTTGCAAAACAAAAGTATGGGTGTAAAAACATTCACATAAATCCACGAGTGTTTGTAAACATTGTGAGTCAGCTCATTGTAAAAACTTTGAAACTATTACAAACATTCAAGAGAATGATGAAAATTCCTTCAATTTTGACTTTATTCCTCACAAAAATGTGGATGAAGAAGAAGAAGATAGTAAATTACAAGATTATACAACGAAGAGAAGGAGAATGTGTTATGTATATTTAAAGAGTTTTAATTATAAACAATTATCTATGTATTATGTATAAAATCATTATTATAAAATTTTTATAATAATGATTTTGTACATAGAGATACAAGATAATTTTTTTTTATAAAAAATTATCTCGACTCCTAATGGTCGTATGAAGTTATTTTTTTTAAATTCGTGAAAAAAATGCTAGTAATTGATTCCCGTACTACAAATCAGGTTAACCGGATTATATAATAAGGAAGATACACTTACCAGTCCTATATCTGGACATACCCTAAGTTCTTTCACCTTCACTGAGGATCTTCAGAGTGGTGTACGACCTGTTTTATATATATATATATATATATATATATATATATATATATATATATATATATATATATATATATATATATATATATATAATATATATATATATATATATATATATATATATATATATATATATATATATATATATATACTTGTACAACTTCTAAGTGGTTCGTTTCCATGTGTATAGTAGTTCGTTTCCGTATGTATGTCCAGATATAGCACTGGTAAGTGTATCTTCCTAATTATTCATCTGTTTGCTTATTTCTCTATGTAATGAATTGCTAACAAATATGAATAGCTTAGAATTTCAAAGCTAATATATATATATATATATATATATATATATATATATATATATATATATATATATATATATATATATATATATATATATATATATATATATATATATATATATATATATATATATATATATATATATATATATATATATATATATATATATATATATATATATATATATATATATATATATATATATATATATATATATATATATATATATATATATATATATATATATATATATATATATATATATTAGCTTTGAAATTCTAAGCTATTCATATTTGTTAGCAATTCATTACATAGAGAAATAAGCAAACAGATGAATAATTAGGAAGATACACTTACCAGTGCTATATCTGGACATACATACGGAAACGAACTACTATACACATGGAAACGAACCACTTAGAAGTTGTACAAGTATATATATATATATATATATATATATATATATATATATATATATATATATATATATATATATATATATATATATATATATATATATATATATATATATATATATATATATATATATATATATATATATATATATATATATATATATATATATATATATATATATATATATATATATATATATATATATATATATATATATATATATATATATATATATATAAAACAGGTCGTACACCACTCTGAAGATCCTCAGTGAAGGTGAAAGAACTTAGGGTATGTCCAGATATAGGACTGGTAAGTGTATCTTCCTTATTATATAATCCGGTTAACCTGATTTGTAGTACGGGAATCAATTACTAGCATTTTTTTCACGAATTTAAAAAAAATAACTTCATACGACCATTAGGAGTCGAGATAATTTTTTATAAAAAAAAATTATCTTGTATCTCTATGTACAAAATCATTATTATAAAAATTTTATAATAATGATTTTATATATAATACATAGATAATTGTTTATAATTAAAACTCTTTAAATATACATAACACATTCTCCTTCTATCGTTGTATAATCTAGTAATTTACTATCTTCTTCTTCTTCATCCACATTTTTGTGAGGAATAAAGTCAAAATTGAAGGAATTTTCATCATTCTCTTGAATGTTTGTAATAGTTTCAAAGTTTTTACAATGAGCTGACTCACAATGTTTACAAACACTCGTGGATTTATGTGAATGTTTTTACACCCATACTTTTGTTTTGCAAGGACCTGGCACAGCTGCATTATATTTCTTTTTATAATTTCTTCAGGTATTAAGGGTTCCTCAGTGTATGTATTAATATGTATTAATACAGTGTATGTAATATGTAGTCGTTACGTAACCATTTTTGTATTTGCAAATGCTAAAGATTAAGTACAATATGATTTTTGTAGGTGTTCTGGAAGCCGAGATACTGAAGATTTTCCAAGCGCAAGTCATTTTGAATGCACGAAATTAGTTTCTACCGCGAGCGCTCTTCCCCCACTCCGCTGTCCGCTCGTGCTGCTCCGCACGCTTCACTTTATTATTCAATTTGATACTAAAAATCAATGAATCTTATCGTGGTAATTTTTTGTCGAAAATATGGATATTAACGGTTGTGAAACTCAGGGGTCTACAATGTTTCCTGCAACTTCCAGTCTTTTTGTAAAAAAAAAATTATCGGCTCCTAACGGTCGTGTGAAGTTATATTTTTCTTTTCAATCCATGAAAAATGCCAATAATTAATTCCCGTAGCTGCCATTTCCACCAAATATAAATTGAGTTATATAAAAAAATATGTAAAAAAATGCAATGTTTTCAAATTCATTTTCTGACACCTGGAATAAAAAATATATACAACTGTTCTACAGGATGATAGCGCAACTCTTCACGAACAATATGAGCGCTTACTCGATCCTCAAGCATAAACCCCTGAGAAGATATAACGAATTTAGGAGGGCATCTTTATCTCGAAAAATCGATATATCTGGATGTTGTCAATATTTTTAAATTTTTCAGAAAAGGTTTTTTTTAGCTTTACTCCAGTCAATAGGGAATATTACCTGGAAAAATTTAGGAGGATTTATGTTTTTTGGGTCGCTATTTCCCGCGTGATGTGCTTGAACAAGGTAAGATTTTCTTATAATATTTTTCAAATAAGTTAACATCAAAATTATTGTCATTTCGTACTCCGTTAAATTTGCTTTTTATAAAGTTCATTTTTAAACTCTCTGTGGTTAACGTTTGATGTAAATATTCTGTATAGTGTAAACATAACCTCATTTATATGTTTGACGCCAACCTCACAACATATAACGCAGCCACTAGAAGTGTCATTTTTTAGACCACTGCCTGGAGGTCTATGTTATTGCAGTGGAAAATGGCTAACTCTAAAGCAACGTCAATAAAGAAAGAAAATTCCCTAAATCTAAACGATACTATTAAGCGGATAAATGACATTGAAAAGAACGGCTTGAAGGATGGTACAAAAAGAAACCTTATTAGTTGTTTTGAAGCTACAGGAATATATCTGTTCACCCCAGAGAGGGTGTTAAATAACAACGAATTTGAAGCCAGTTTTAATGATACTTAAGTTAATATCTCAAAGAAAAACGATATAATAATGTTCCTATTAGAGGTGAAAGCAAGCAGAAGAAGAAATTAATGGGCTTTGGTTTATCAAAACTATCCATTGCTTTATCTTAAGGGTATCAAAGTGACCCCATTTTAAGTATGACTGTTGAATTTTTTTAAAGTAAAATGTGAAAGAAATATGTACTTTATATACCAAAGTTGTACGCAGGGGGGTGCTGATTTTTATGTAAATTTTTTTTACGGACCAAAAGCTATTATTAATGGCTAAAATCCATAAATTATGAAAAAAATTATCAATTTCACCCCACTTTACGGTATTTTACAAGAATTCTCTGAATCTTCATCGATTTTCATGAAAATTTGGAATTAAGGTCATCTTACACTTAACTTCAAAAGTGACATATTCCCGAATTGTGTTTTTTGCTTTTAAGGGGTAAAAACTACCCCTTTTTCTATAAAATATAGAAAAAATGTAAAAAATAAAAATACATATTCTAACCCTGCTAAACTTTTGGATTACGTGAGTAATACTGAAATAAAGTAATTTGTAAAGGGATACCGGTCAATATCCATTCTGGTGGGAATGTAGGGGGTTTTAACGTTAATTTTTTTCTCAAAAATGTGAGCGGCCCACCGTTTTTGCATCGTATCTCGCTTAGTTATAGCGCAATATTAAAGCAACAGTGCTCATTTCAAAGGTCTTTCGTTTCGTTTTTTATATATATATATATATATATATATATATATATATATATATATATATATATATATATATATATATATATATATATATATATATATATATATATATAGTTTTGAGTTGAGTGTCTATTTTAATTTTTTTTCATTTTGTCTTAATTTTCTAAACTTATATTATAAAGTTATATATATATATAATAAAGTTATAAATTACGTATAATGTTAAATCGGCATAATATTTTACATTATCATGCAAAAAGTCGATCAACTATAAACAGCGCACTTTATTTTTAGATATTTAGGTTAAAAGTTCAATGTCAAGCCAAACATTATACTTATAATTATGGTTTTGTCACTATCTTTAAAACTGCTCATCTAGCTGCAATATAAAAAAATTCTGATCGAAATTAATATACTTCTGCTTAATTCTTAATAGTCATCCTTGGGGATGACATGCCAAAACCTTCGCTTGCTTAAATTGCTTGATTTGTTTATCTATCGCTGGGAATTATATTAATCTTAATAATTTGTAAGGTTAAATAACTATACATATTGATTTAGTTATGTGAATCGTCAAATATCATTGATGATTGTACTATTATTAGGATGATTGAAAACAATAATAGGATATGATAATATTTGACTGAATAGATATCATGTATCCGTTAAATTTAATAAAAATTATTTTAGCCACTGATATATAAGGCAAACAACTACCTTACCGGCAATACTCAATATATCCTCTAAAAAAACAGATAATTCAAGTACTTCTTATAGTCAGGTAAAACGGGGTAAGGGTCGTTTGACCCTGAAAAAATTGTAACAAAAGCAAATCCACTGTAAACTGACCCAGCACACTGATACTTAACACATATCCAAAATCCGACAAAATCAATCCTCAGGAACATTGTGGTACTTAGCTACTTCGAATATGGCCGCCTGACTCAGATTATAAAATGTATTCCGTTATAAACCAGGCTTGTGATACATCTATTTATCATGATTTTAAATATTGTGTTTCTAAATAACTTTTTCTATATTGCAGGTAACAGTTTACACAGTTTAGAAATATTTTAAGTTTACAGTTTAGAAATATAGTTACTGGAGTTACCTTTGATGTCGATAAGGTTAATGTTCATGATGCACTTAAAATTGGCAGTGGAATTGTTGGTAAACCTCCTGGAAACTATGTATTTTCATACACCTGTAAAAGATCTGATAAAGTGAAAACACTAGCTTCAATTGCAAGAGTGAAAATTAATGACACTGACGATTGAAGCATTGACCCAGTACTTTTGTTTCAACGTCTAATTGTTGTTGCAAGCAATGGTGATGTGAACCTTCAAGACACATTGCAATATGAACTTTGTGCATATCCATCAATTATGAGAATGGGCGAAAAGTCAAAACTTGCACATTGCATCAACAAACATGTTAAGAACATGACTGATGAATCGCAGAGGCAGCAGGTGCCAACTCAGTATGTCTTAGATGGAGGGTCATTGCTTCATCGAATGCCTTGGAATTATTGTTATTATTGAATCCATCGCATCTTTAAAGAAAAGGTCGTGTCATCCAAGTGCTTCGTTAAACCAGAGACGCTGCCACCTACTGCATCAGTAGTGAAGTACCATTCATTCCGATGCTACTACCAAATATTGGAGTGGATGGGAAAGCAAGAAATTGTTAATGCATGCTCTTGGGGATGGTTTATGCGGAACAATAAGTATTTCCCAAAATTAAGTGATTTACCTCCAGCTCCATAGTCTCTCTTAACTACTATTCGCTGCAAGTGTACAAAGGAATGCGGAACAATACGATGTAGCTGCAGAAAAAAATGGTCTAACTTGTACAGATGCTTGTGGGCAGTGCCAGGAATCTGGCTGTGTTAACTTCGTACACGAACAATATGAGGTTGCTTCAGAAGACCCCGATATTGATGAATGAGTGTTCATATTTCAAACTTTACTTGTATCACATTTCTTTGATGTTAATTTACTTCATATCCTCTCCCCCTGTCATTTTGTCATAAGTCCTGTGTAATATTTGGAAAATAAAAATAAAATTTTAACTATCACAGGAGATTTGTTATTACCATGGAAAAATAGCCTAGAAACATGTGTCACGCTCACTTGTCGGAATGATTAACAAAATGTCACATTTTGACCTATTTCGGCAGCCAGTCTGAAAATTTTGCATTTTTAAGTAATTTCCCGTAGAAGGATTTTAGCGGATTTTGGATATATACTGTAACACATATTGTTGAGACTAACTACGAAGGATTTGCTTTTGTTGCAATTTTTTCAAGGTTAGTTCCCTTTTTTTCATAGGTTTACCTGACTATTACGTATCACTGTATTTTTAATCCAATAGAACTTATGTGGTCACAATTAAAAATGAGAGTTCGTAGAAAAAATTTGTTTCTAAAATTCAATAAAAACGTGGAACTTATTAAAGAATGAATTTTTAAATATTTTAAAAGAAGACTGGTCGTAGTCCATTTTCAAAGTAAGTAAATATGAAGAAGCATACAGAAAACAAGGACAAATTCTGCTCAATGGTAGTGAAAGATTTATTATCAGTCTGGCAGATGAATCTGATGATATACATATGTTTTTTCAGATGAAAGTTTCAATTGAGGGCACTACCTATATAAACTAATAAATGTTGTATGTACGTAATGTTTATTACATTAAAATAAAACTCATATTTTATTAATTGTTAAGATTTCTCAAACAACTCATGAGACAAATGAATAAAGTATTTTTTAAATTATGTTAAAAAATTATTTTGCTAAAGGAGAAAACAAAGAGAGTCCCTTTGATGCTGACCCTGGCTGATATTTGGAATTGGTAATGCCTGTATATTTTTATACGAATATGAAGACTTATTTCTGGCGGATACTATAGTAATACACAGTAATACAGTATAATAGTATTTACTGGTATAATGAGGGAGAAACGATAAATCATTAAATAGATGTTTACTGCATTCTATATGCGATGCAGTAAATCCAAAAATAGTGTAGTTGCATCCAGAATAATGCTGCAGTTCCATTGCTTCCCTGTGCGCATGAACACCCCCGGAGCTCGGTCCAATCGATTGCAACTTTGATAGTAACCTGCAATTGTTTGACTTTGCTGCATGTATATTGTATATGCTGTCTGATATTCAAAATTCTAAACTAATAAATAGTGGTTGTGACTTAATAACCATCCCTAGAGTAAGGGATGGATTTAGAAACCCTTGATTTTTATATTGATATTGCACACTTTAATAATGCCCGGAAAAATGAAGATCTACTCATTTTCAAAATTAGAAGCAGTTGTTGTACAAGGTAGGCGAAATAATATAAGTAACTCATTAATCAATAAGAAATACATACCCGCTAGGAACTAGGCTTATTTTATATTCACGACTGATGAGACTAATTTGCTTCCTATTTTTTCTCAATATAATCATTATCAATTATGATTGTCACATCATTGGAAATGTCTAATATAAAACGAAAGATTCTTTAAAATTAGGATGTTACAGTATTTTTAAATGCCGAATTATAATATTTTACTAGCCGTGACCTACTGAGAATAATGTTGGCATAAAAGTGCATCAGATGAATAAAATCGATGAATGCATTGCATGCTAGATATCCTTACCCTCCTGGTTAAACAAATGGTATAATAGAAGAAAAAAGTATAACCAAATAATATTTTCAGGGTCGGTTGTTTATTGGGGTGGTAGTCAAGATCTAAAAAAGTCCTACCGGCCAGGGGTGTGCTTCACTCCATTATCACCCCCAATCGTGACATGGTGCTGGTTTTTTCCAATATTTCTTAAACGCGTCATTCTACGACAAATTAGTGTAATACAAAAAAGTGTAAGAAAATTTCCAGTACAAAATATTCAATAGAAAATGTCCAATGAGTTGTAGAAGAATTTTTATCAGCTGTCGAGTTATTAACGGGTAAAGTAAAAGGGTACACTTATTATTTTAATATAGTGACTTCAAAAAAAGGAGGTTGTTCTCAATTCGGTTGTATTTTTTTTATATTAGCTACCCGAGAACTCCTTTATATTCACAGTGTTCGTGTTCAGCGACCCCAAAAACCTCCGAGTGGTAGAACTGGACTCATTTCCATCAATATTTACCGGGTTGTAATTTTTTTATTTATTGTCTCTTCGAGATGCATGTTTTTTTATTCATTAATGCATTATTTCAAACTGGATTGATCAATTTAGTTCACAGTTTGTAGACGCTCTCACGAATCGAACGCACAAAACCGCATTAAGATCCATCTTATTGCTCAAAAAGTCGATAACTAAGCAGTTTTTAGTGGTTTAGTTCCTCGACTACTGATGAACTGAATAATTCAAGTAATAAGGAATATAAGGATAAGTATTTACTATGGCCTATGGAATTGACGATGGTTATCAACCTTCCAAAAACATATTTCTGTATTTCGCCATGTAACAATTAACTTTAACTTCGTAAAATAGTTTAAAATGCATCTAGTATATCTATATCACAAAGAGCCAAATTTATTCCCATATTTAAAAATTCGTCATTTATAAATCAATTTTAATCATCATAAAAGTCAATTTTAATCATCAGTCCAGTCATTAGGGATACTTTGATGACAACATACAGACAGAAGAAATTGAGTTGAGTTGAAGAATTGAAATTTACGATTTATTTAATTGATAGTTTATACTTGATTGTATCATCAATACCTAGCATTCTCACTGTGACATTAATTATTAGGCTTCCAACTGGTGCAGAAACGTTTAAAAAATATTAAAAAATGGCGTCACAATTGCAAGTTAAACATAAAAAAGTTAATTGAAAAAACGTGAAAATAATGTTTTATTCTATTTTGGAATTACGAATTTAATAGGCCCTCCGGATTTGCATCCGCAAGATCATTCCCCACATTGAAATTTTTTTAAAGTATATCTTCAAGTACATAGTTTAGAAGCGTCTTTTCGACCGTCTGTACCCTGACTAGCTGGATCAGCGCTTTCGCAATAGTTTCTCGCCCGATTGTACCGGACCGCTGTTTTTGCACGAGATTTGCCTCGCTCAGAACTTTACTGTTTTTATCGATGTAGAGTTCACTGCCAGGTGCTTCATCCCGTTAAGAGATATTGCAAAACAAACAGCGCCGTGTCACTATTGGGGGTGAAAATGGGGTGAAACATACCAACTCTTTAGATATTTAATGTTACTCCCAGTCAGTAATAATGTTTACTCACAATCGGTTAGTAATTTATGGATTTCTAACCTTTGAAGTAATCGGGAAGCGACTTATTACTTACTTTACTTTCCCAGCTAGCCGGGAAAGTACTTTCCCGGCTAGCATCTGTCACTTTTCTTACCTGGAAATGTCAATGTCATTTTTGATTAAAAGATGGTTTAGAAAGAATAGAATCCACTCAACATTTATTTAATTCAGAAACAACAACATCAATAACAAAAAGAAAACTATTTGGAATTATAAATATTAATAGTTACATTGGAATTATGATTACTATTAACGGTTAAAGTAAGACCGTGTTGCTCAAAATTATGAGTTTCAGAAATAGATGAAGACGCCGACGTTTCTGGATTTTCTACATGAGACAACATATTAGCAATTTTTATTTGTCCATGTAATGAATTCTCCACATATCCCTCTGCTACGGTGTTGGATTTCCAACCCCCCAACTTTTTCAACTGTAGGATATCTCCACCTGTATTTGCTAATAATGTTGCTGAAGTACGTCTAAAACAATGTCCTGTAAACGTGTTAACATTTTCCAGCTTTAAATAAGTTGCTATTTTTTTGGGAAAACTTCCTATAGCATTATGCCCAAAAGGCTGTCGTGTAATTTTACCAAATCTTATTTGTAAAAAAAATCTATCAGAGTCAATGTTATTACGAAGGTCACAGTATTGCTTTAATTACATTCCGATTTTGTAATTACAAATGTACGGGAAGAGTAGGTTTTTGTGACAGGAATCACTATTATAATTCGATTTTCTAAAATATCCAGGTCACTTATTTTCATTTTTAAAAGTTCATCGCACCTACAGGCTCCGGAAATGCCAATAATTAAAGCAACCTAAAAAAATTTAATATAACATATATTTAATATGCACTAAATAAATTAAAATTACCTTTTGAGGAAGATATTCTATCGGGGCATTGTTTAAAAATGTATCGATCTCTGCTTCAGAAAAAACACTTGACTTTTTAGCTTGATATCCCACATTCTTCCTTTTCAAAAATGCCTTCAATTTTGCGTAATTACTAATATCAACATTATGCCTCAAGTTTAATACTGCTCGCAACATCGAATATCTTGACCATAATGTGGAGGCTTTACTTTGTTTGCTTATTTCACAAAAATAAGCAAGAAGTACCGTCTCAGAGGTATGCTGCACACCTTTAGCCACGTACCATTTACTGTATAGTTCATAGGTGTTTTCATACCTCTCCCTGCTTTTTTCAGGAATTATTCCTTCAGTAGCTCTCTCTGCAGCTACCCGCACTGGTAGCGTACATTCAAATTCACTATCAGACATTTTTGTAAAATAAACACAATTTGATTATATGTACAATTAATGGCGTCGTGTATCGCCTAAATGTCAGATTCAACAAACTTGTTTTGTTACCTAGCAACGATCTCACAGGTTACTTAAAATAATTCATCTTATCACATAATGAAAATGGATACAGATATTTGAAACGAAATTATTATTGGTAGATTGTGAGTATTAGAAATCCATAAACTACTAACCGATTGTGAGTAAAATAGTATACAAACCTCGCGGGAACTCATTCTAGCCTCGCGTCTGTAGTTTACCTCGGTGCTTCGCACCTCGGTAAACTACCTTGCCGCTCGGCTGAAATAGAGTACTTTCCCGCTCGGTATGTAATGTACTATTTTGTTCTATTTTCCCTAACTTGCACTTCTTAGCTATAAATCCTATTTGATATTTTAAAATACACGCTTTACTATAATAAACGAAAATTTTACTATATATTAAACATGTTTTAGTTTAATATTTTGCTTTCATTCTAGATGTAAAACCTGCAGACTTTGAGACGGCCATATCAGCCTGCGGTTTTGGAAAGTTCAACATAATACTGTACATAATTTCTACCGCAGCAGGATGGTCCTCGGTGTTTGAAACAACCACTATGTCATACGTATTTCCCGCAGCAGAATGTGATCTTCAGTTAACTCTCAGTCATAAAGGATTACTTAATGCAGTTACCTATTCAGGTATGATATAATAATTGTATTATTTGCTTTTATTAAAATATTCATTTTACCATTTCATAGGGATGAGGCTTGAACTTTTTGATATGCATTTTTACACATAGGATTATGGATAATTCAGCTTATTGTAATTGTTTTCTTCTATTCCACATAAAGCTACGTAATTTCGGTGTACGAAACATAACGCACATGTACTATAACAACTATTAGTATCTAATCATAATATTTATCATAATAAATAAATCGTGGCCGGGACACATGACTTGCTTAAATAATTCATGAAATTAATCTAATGGAAGTGAAATCAGAGTAACTATGATTAGAAATAATCACGTAATGGAAAAATGTAAGAATAAATAGTAGTTATTTACGTAACCATTTATGAAAAGACTAATTGTGTTTGACGAATGTAAATTACATGAGTCAAATAAAAATAATCTTTTCATAACGTGTTAAGTACAAAATTTTAAAATATAAATCAGTTACATGGGTCTGTGCTTATGACCACACGATAGAAGTGAAAACTTCTAATTTTCGAATTTTAAAATATACACCCGCACCCGTTAATACACGTTGACCGTACACGCCCGTGACACAGATGCTTCAGGCACCCGGCGCTGGATGTGGCCCCACTGCATGTCATCCAAAATACCTACTCATAGTTAGCAAGTACTGCGACGGACCATGACTTCGGCAGTCGATTCGATTCAATCCAATCCAAAATATGACATGTTTGAAAATTTTCGTTAAAATAATATTCTTTGCAAGTTAGTTCAAAACTTTGTTAGTTGACGTCCGATCGTTATGAATTTTGGATATAATATTTTTTAATACTTCCCTGGCATAGTGCCTTGACAAGAGGAAATTTAGAAGGGCATAGAAAACTTAAGTTTTTTTTTCGATAGATGGCACAAAATGTCGTCATTTTGCTGCGTAAAATGGTGTCAAAACATTCAACTGTAAGAATCTCGCCTAAAATCATGTTGGCGAGAATACGTGTGTGAGATGCGTTCGCACGACTGACCAATTTTGGTACGGCAACCTGACATGCCGTTGTCTTATCATGAAATCGGTGCCAGCCAAGGTTTACAAACGTATAAGAAAGTAGGCTGGCACCGACTCTAAAACTAACAATAATTGTGTAAAAAATTGATTGTAATCTAATAAATTGATTGGCCTAACAAATTGATTGTATTCTAAGTGGTAATAGTAGTAGAATAACGTAGTTATTTTTTACTTTTTAACGAGCCAAAATGTGTAATGAGAGTTCCCATTATTACAATTAATTAATGAGAATGTTAAAATGATGTTAGAATGATGAAATAATGTTAATATTAATAATGTTAGAATGATATAAATCAATATTTAAATAATAGGTCCATATTTTTGCGTCCCTGTTCTTTAATAAATTTAAATATCTATAAATTAGGATTGTGCCCGGTGCATTCGCCATTTATGCTAGTATACATGGTGAGTTCCCCGGTATATCTTCGGAATCTAAGGTCCAATGCCAATAAAACTAAAATGGAACCCTCTTGGAAACACTAGTTTTCCAATAAAAAAGAATCATCAAAATTGATGCATAAATGACGGTGTTCTGAGGTAACGAACAAAAAAAAATTAGAAAAAAACAGTGGAATGTTCTCACTCCTATTTTTTTGAATTCGGTTAAAAATTAATTTCCGAAACGTCAAAAATGCATTTAAAATTTTACATTTGCAACCAGTCCCTGAAACCGTGAGTGCCCGCTGATCTCAAAATATGTACCTCAAAATATGTAGAAAGATGCTTTTTATATTTTCAATAGGAAAAATTATGAAAACGTGGCAATATTACGTATATATTTTTGGAAAAGAAAAGAAAATAATTTTTTAAGATACTTGTTTTTTCCACATTCATTTGGCTTCCAATTGTTTCCTTAAAATTTATGAAATCCTTGGAAAAAATTATAAGTTACGTTAAACATTTTATTTACACCAATTTGCATATCTACAGTTTCTTAAAAAATATGAACATAATAAAGACTCACCTTCAGTCCCTCGGTAATTTCATTTAAATAGAACTACGATTTTTGATAACAAAAGAAACATACTACACACATATGTACAAAAAATGTAAGTACACAGCGTAATAACTTAAAATTGTTATTTCACAAAATCAAGTCTAAAATATTTATTTTTCGTAACTGGTTCGTTACGTTTTACAACATACTGAATCGAACCGCGATCTGCAATATATACCGAGGTCAACATAGCCAAATCCGTAGGTACTGCACTTTATGATTAGCAGAAATTTCGTGTCTTTATTTTCTGCTTTAAATGTTTTAGATCTTTGAATCCTGTTAAAGACCATACCTTGCCCATTCCGATAGAACTTGAGTAAAATAGAACACATGGAAAACAAAACAGACCTCATCAAATTCACCGATTTTTTCTTGTAAATTTCCTTGGAAAAATGCCTCGTAGAGGTACATGTCCCTCCACAGTCTGATTGGTTGAGATTCAATTTGGCCGTCAGAGTTTTTCGATCTTTACTTTTTCCGTCCACATAAGTTTTAAAATTCACTTTTAGAATATCATTTATACTGTTTTCAGTATCCTCACTTATTTTGGCATCAATTAACATAAAATAACATAAAACAGGGAGAGCAAATTAATATCGACAAAACGATATACACCCCACAAGTACTAAAGAACACAGACTGAAAACTCCTAATTTGATCCAGCTCTCGCGTTATAAAAGCCGTTCTCCGTGTTCGGAGCACGAAATCTGAGCCCCATACCTCGTTGGGTAACTTTGGGATGATCTGTTGGCTGGGTTGGTGTATTAACGACTTTATATTGTACACATAGCCGTCGTAAACGGGTAATATCTAAAAACATTTATTAAAATATATGCATTTAATTACTGTTCTATTTTACTACTGTTCTATTTGACTAGGCCCGCGAGCCGCTTTAGAATCACTCGCAATATTTGCCGTTTAAAATTATACCTAAATACCTATTAATATTGAAATATTTCAATGGCTTAAAACTCGAAATGAAACAGAAGATATATAATAATGTCAAAGTACATAGAATGAGATGGATTTTTCAACAATCAAGGTCATCATGATAAAGGTATTAACAATTATTTATCTTTCAGGCATGATTTGCAGTGCCTTTATATGGGGATTTTTATGTGATACCTTGGGAAGAAGGAAACTATTATTAATAGGATTTTTGTTAGACGGAATGTTCGTCATTCTGGCCGCATTTTCGCAAAGCTTCGCTTTGCTAATGACAGCTAAATTTTTAGGAGGATTTATGTAAGTTCCCATAAAATATGTCATTAATATTAACAGAGATAATACACACTATAGATGGTCAATGGTCATGGTAAAAATTTGGCTCATAAATTAGGAATCCATGAATTTTAAATCGGGAATTGAACAGGGAAATGGATATGGAAGTCAATAAAATATGCCACGGAAAATGGTAAGTTATCCTTTCCCTCTCGCCACGTTTACTCTCGTTAAACATACAAAATAAATGTTGGGCTTCCAGTGAATTATGAGCCATATATTTAAGGTGTTGGCCCTCTACGAGTATATGTATATTATCTCTGACATGTAATATTAATTGAATTTTCAATTGAAGAGCATAGTCATGTTGGAATTACTACGATGATCGTATATTATGGTACCTGTTATTGAAAACGTAACATAATTTATTTTGCATGGGCAAAAATGTCACCCTAGTGTGACTCCCTTTTTTAAAATTTTTAGTATAAACGGCCCATTTGCAGCTTTAACTTCCTACTTATCAGAATTTCATAATGCCAAACACAGAGCAAGAGTGCAGATGGTTTTAGGAACAATATTCAGTTTTGGAAGTTTAGTTTTACCCTTGCTCGCCCTCGTTGTACTGCCAATGGATATGAATGTACAAATGGGAAACTATTTTGGTAAGCTCTAACTACATTCTTGTTCGCTTAGTTTACAATGGATAAATGCACAGAACAAATTTCACGCATCACTATACCGAAAAAAGGCCTGCTCCGATATCTGGATATTTTCGAGGTATCGAATTGAAATTTACAGATTTATAATTCTTAGATTACACAATATTATATCCCTCATACGAATTTGAAGCGATTCCAATGAATAGTACGAAAATATGATGATGTTTAAAAATATGAGATACCCTTAAGATAGATATTATAATGCCTGCTTTTGAACTTGATGGAAAATTATATTGTAGTATCCCTGCGCATAACGCTGCTGTTAATGTTGAATACTTAAACGAGGAGTTCCAAGGTAATTGGACGAGTACTAATGGGCCTATCCGATGGCCTGCGAGGTCACATGACCTCACACTTCTGGATTTATTTTTGGGCGTATGTAAAAGACACAGTTTTTACCAGTTTCGGAAAATATGCACACCTTGATTCAAGATTAAGAAACGCTAGTGAAAATCCTCGTCCACAAATGGTTTCGAATGCAGCCCGAGGTGTACTAAGAACGTGACAAAAGTGAATTAATGAAAACGGTTTGCATTTCGAACAATATAGTTTTGATATTATGTTGTCTTGTTATTAATATTTAATAAAGTTTTTGTTTTTAAGTTCTTTTGCATAGATTACTGTTACATTTCTTTCCTTGCTGAAATATTTTTTCAAATATCTCCGTTGTTGTCGAAGATAAACCCATGAATGTTGGTATGAGTGTATCTGGGACGAAACGCTGTATGCAAATACGTAGGATATATGTACCGGGTACATACTCTTACTCTGATTTCCAATTCTTCTCGTGAATTGACGGGCGTCTCATACACTTTGGTTTTCATCTTTCCATCAAGATAGAAATCAAGCGGGGTGAGATCCGGACTTCCAGCGGGCCATATCCAAGGGCCTCGTCGTCCAATCCACCTATCCTCAAACATATTGTCTAGTATGTCTGATACTTCTCGTGTAGAGTGAACAGGAGTTCCGTCGCGTTGGTACCAACAACTTCCAAATTCTAACAGTGGTAAATTATCCAGAAAATCGCAAACTATTGTTCTTAGTATCTCCATATAACGCTGAGAAGTTAAGGTTCCATCATAAATATGGTAATAAAACATATTGTCTTTTAATAGGCAAAACACCTTAAAACTAAATTTGTCCTGGAATCCGCTTTCCTTTATAGCGTGATGGTTTTGATTTACCCAAATATGACAGTTATGTCTATTAAATATTCCTTCACGAGAAAACTTCGACTTGTCAGTCCAGATAATTTTTTTTAAGAAAAAGTCATCTTCTTCATTGTGAGTTAATATAATTTCACAAAATTGAACTCTATTACCAGCATCTTCTGGATGCAGGGCTTGCACTTTAGTAAACTTACAATTATGCATTTTGTGCTTCCACGAGTTTATTTCTGTAGAGGAATAAGAAATACCTATGTCACACTGCAGTGTAAATAGAAGCTCGTGGATATGCTTCGAAATAAGCCAGGACAGTTATTTCGTTATTTTCATTTCCAGTGACTGGGCTAGGATTAATTTTGGTTGCTTTAAAAGTACCAAATTCTAGGAAATTCTTCTAAACTTCTTTACATTCATTGGTGGCAGAAGAATGACAAGACGAACATAATATTTGTTTTCCATGGCACACTGCACTCGATGTTAATTTTAATTCAACAATATTTTTTATCTCTAAATAACTCAAGAACCGTCCAATTTAGCTATAGCAAACTACATATGGGTCGAAAGGTAATCAAAAAAGAAAGCGAAATGGATTATAAAATACAGTATGTCCCATTTAAAATAAGACACTTATTGAAGGTCGAAGTAGTCAAAGTTTGACATCAGTTATTGGACACCCTGTCTATTTTGGAGCATTTGTAGTTTATATATACATAAGCTCCATGTCTTTTTAGTATGTGGAACAAAAATTGGTTCTTGAAAGTTACCATAGCGAAAGGTATTTATTAATTTCTAATGTACGGGTTGTTTTCACACAAGATTTTATTAAAATCGAAATATTTCAAAAACTGTTGGTTTTAGGGATAGGAAATAGTATTTAAAATTACCTTAAAATAACGAGTAGAATTCGAATCTGGCATAAAAATATAGCATGCTAAAATAAGGAAGTTGTTGTCGACTCTCGGTATAACCGGAAGTGGTACATATTTTCACGGCACTATTTTCATTGAATAGAGCATTTTAGTTCCAAAATATATGTGGTTTCCCAGAAACGTCTAATCGGCCAGTCACCGTGATGTACCCTGTATAAGATGTTCCCTTTAAAATAACCAAGTTAAGGTTCCTTTGGCTCTATAAATTTCAATTCGATGCTCAAAAATGTCAAGAGATATGGTAGCAGGCCTTTTTTCGGAACGGACGATATATTCGTCGAAAATTTGTCGTAAATTTGTCGAAAAAAGAATTCATTTTAACGGACCACAGGTTCGGAAAAAATGTAGATTCAAATTTGCGACCAATTTATAGAGGTGGTGAAATGTGTCCAAGAGTTAATGTAGGTACTAATTTATATTCTTACAGTTTTTCATTCATGGAATCTCTATCTCCTTATATGCTCTCTGCCAGCGTTAGTTAGTGGTGTATCTTTCATGTTTTTACCAGAGAGCCCGAAGTTTCTAATGACGGTAGGTCGAAATGAAAAAGCTCTCGCAATTTTTAGGAGAGTTTATCGTCTAAACACTGGGAAACCAGAAGATACATTTCCTGTGAGTATTAACATTAGCAAAAATTATTGTTTATAAATATACTATGGGTAGGTATAAGGGTATATTTTTCTAACCAATAAAAGTCGATGGTAATAGATTAAAATAACTAGACTGTAAGCTAATTTTGGATTTCATTTCATTATTCTCATAGTTATTTATATTAACTGTGTGTGTGTATATATATTTTTTTATTTTAAGTTGTGTATTTCATATAAAAGAATAAAATATATTTAAGAAATTAAAACTGCCAGTTCCGGCTATTATAATGTAATGCCCAGTGGCACTATCGTTTTTTAATGATTACACATTGCATGATTCAAATTATTTTCTTTTGTGACATACTTAAGTTATTTTAAAGTATTTTAAGCCCAACAAAATTAAGTGAATTTTTGAGCCGACCTAAAATTAATTTGGGACAATCCAATATATATATATATATATTAGCTTTGAAATTCTTTGCTATTCATATTTGTTTTGTGAAAAGTAATCTTGGGTTTGTAGCATTTCATTACATAGAGAAATAAGCAAATAGGCGAATAAGAAGGATAATAGAGGAATAAGAAGGAACATACCAGTGCTATATCTGGACATACATACGGAAACGAACCACTATACACACGGAAACGAACCACTTAGAAGTCGTACAAGTTCTTTCACCTTTATTGGGGATCTTCAGAGCAGTGTACGATTTGTTTCATTGATCATTTATACTTGAATTTATTCAAGTATATGTTGATCCATTATACTTGAATTTATTCAAGTATAAATGATCAATGAAACAATTCGTACACTGCTTTGAAGATCCTAATAAATGTGAAAGAACTTGTAAAACTTCTAAGTGGTTCGTTTCCGTGTGTATAGTGGTTCGTTTCCGTATGTAAGTCCAGATATAGCACTGGTAAGTGTATCTTCCTTAATATTTCTTAATTTAAAATGTTTTTGACACCTTTCAAATATGTTTGACACCTTTCATGTATGTCAAAACATCGACATTTATTTCGAAATTAATAATATCTCTCCTTACAGAAATCGAAAAAATACTTAAAGGTTAATTGAAATGTAATTAAGATGAATTTAATTACTGGATAGGGCTGGAACCTTTGATGTAACTATAACACTCGGAGTAGTTTCCACAAACATCAAAACACTTTCACTTCGCTCGACGCGCGTTTCGTCAACCAAGTTGGCATCATCCGGAG
>CAXKVY010009245.1:0-20629 GCA_964058915.1 Tetropium fuscum | reverse complement strand
ATCTGGTCACTACCACCAACTTTTAAAAAAAATAATTGCACAAAATAGCTGTGAATGCAACAATTACTAAAAGTTAAAAAGCGTTTTATTCCTTTAGAGGCACTACATATATATATTTCTGCAAAAATATAAAACGCTCTACTGTTGGTAAAAACCGCGAGAAAAACTCATCACATTTATGTTTCTGTCCCGAGAGAAATATAAATAGGGTTCATTCTATATTTTAGTAGCAATATTTTATTTTTAATAAAAGTGCACCTACTCAATCCTATAGCAGGTTTAATGACCTGAAAAGTTTCAAGTGCCCAATAAATTCAAATCCTGACGATTTAAATTTAAAAGTTCTGTGCGGGAATACGTATCTGTTTTATTATTATTGTCCTTTTGAGTGAGATCTGCCTGATGAATGTGTTTTGTTTCGCAGGAAGTACCTGCCTAATTTTAAGGAATGAAATCTATATTTTAGAGAGTGCAATATAATATCAGTGATTATCATTTAGGTACCTATATTTTATGTACGCTGAAGATCTTCCAAATGCCGTAAAATTTGTAAAAGACATTTTATTTCTATTTCACTTTTTTTCTATGTTATTTGTTTTTTGGTATGGTATGGCATAGTATGTGTTTGTTTGATATAGTATGTCACTAATTACATGTAAAAATGACATAATAAATAAACCACATTTTTTTAAATACATAAATTCTGCTTCGAGAGTATCAGTAAATTAACTTTTACTTTGCTAGTGGTACTATTGCCTCTGAAAAAAACAAAAGATGCTATGGAGAATTTTCTATTGAAAAAAAGAGAGATATGGTCGTGAATTCGGAGGACGTTCCGATACAAATAATTTCAGTTTGTGGAAAAACACTATTCTTACCTACGCCGGCTTATACTGCAAAAGTCCTAAGGCAGGCTGCTTGCGTTCACTCAAATATTAAATAATAATCCGCCGGCTGAGCGGATTATTAAAGGACAAATAAAAACGAAGATTTATTTGTTTAAAATACAGGGAAAACAAAACGACAGTCCGTCTTAAGTTCACAACGCGAAATAATCTAAATACTTTAAATGTATTATTATAAATAATATTGCAAGTTAATTTACGAAATGCAAGGCAAAACGCGAAATTAATAAAAATTGAAACTAGAGCAAGAACACAAATGCGATGAAACGAATTAATTATATCAAGTTATAACGTTAAGTTGAAAATAATATCAATTAAAAACATGATTGAAAAGGCGATGTCACGTCACCAATGCGCGGAACCCTGATTTTTGAGTGCATTTTTCAGGCAGCCGCGGGTCCTCTTTCTGTGTGCTCCCTAATGATTGGTATTTATGTTGCGCGTCAGTTATAGCGTTACGACGCAGGCTGCCTCGCTTCTCATTGGTCGGCGTAGCACGCAAACATGTTGAAACTCATGTCGCTGTGCAATCTATTGCGGTATGCAACAATATATATATATATATATATATATATATATATATATATATATATATATATATATATATATATATATATATATATATATATATATATATATATATATATATATATATATATATATATATATATATATATATATATATATATATATATATATATATATGTATATATATATATATATATATATATATATATATATATATATATATATATATATATATATATATATATATATATATATATATATATATATATATATATATGTATATATATATATATATATATATATATATATATATATATATATATATATATATATATATATATATATATATATATATATATATATATATATATATATATATATATATGTATATATATATATATATATATATATATATATATATATATATATATATATATATATATATATATATATATATATATATATATATATATATATATATATATATATATATATATATATATGTATATATATATATATATATATATATACAGGGTAAAAAACTTACCCTGTATCCATTTGACACATTTGCATGCAAATATGTCAAAATAAGTCGGACTTAAACGTAATCCAGGATTAACACGTACGGTGCACTTGGCCATAAAAAGAGCGCTTAAACATTTCTAATTTGTGTGGTATTCTTTGAAACATTGTTCTACACATAAAGAAGGTTTTTCTTCACATGCAGCGCAAAAATAGCGTGTCTCTCGACGACGATTTTGAGTGGTACCTACATACGCGACAGGCTCGTGTTGGTCGCTGTTTTTTTTCAGTTGGTGATATACTTTCTAGGTAATGAAATTTTTCTGGCCGATTCTGGAAAAATTTTGCCATTTTATTTCCAAAAAGCGTCGAAACAAACATCTCTCGAAATTTTAAGGATTTTACTATCTGTTGACTTAAGGTAGAGCAAATATGCATTGTGTATACAGTGAGCTCGTAAAGTTTGGAATAAATTCAATTAATCGTTATTGAAGGATTTTCACAGGAAATCCTCGGACACGTCAACTTTATTTTATAAAATGTCACTTTTTTCAGCCATCGATTTTTTTTTGTTCTGTTCGTTTTTGAGCTATGACGTCATCGACAATTTTTTTAAATGACAACCCATATTTTTTTTCACGGATTTCGATAGAGCACATTTTTCTGAGTGCGAATATGTCAAAAACATAGTACCTTTAACATTAGTGTTCGAGATATTCGGTTGCAAAGTTTTAAGAATGAATTATACAAGCGATGACCAAATGCTAATCATTTATCAAGAAAGCGCAGGAAAAACAACAGTTTTGACAGTTGTCACAATTTTGAAGTTTTTCCTCGCAAGTTTGTGTTTTAATCAGTTGAATAATATCATTAAGTAAGTTGATTAATCATTATTCCATCATAATTCATTTTATTTAAAAATGGTCCGTCGTTTGAGTGAAAGGGAAAGAATCGAAATTTTGATGATGATCGGTTACGGGGACAGAGCTCGCACACAAGTAGAAGTTTGTCGTTTATTTAACAACAAATATCCAAACAGAGAACCAATTACACAGTCCACCGTTAGCAAAATAGAACAAAAGTTTTTAGAAGTGGGTCATACGAGAGATCGCCCTAGAACGGGTCGTCCACCAGTGCAACAAGATGTTAAATTGAATGTTCTACTAGAGCTTCAAGAAAATCCCCATTTACCCACCCGCCAAGTGGCGGCAAACAACGGAATAGTTCAAAGCTCCGTCTTGAAATATTTGAAATTGAACAAATGGCATCCGTATAAAGTGGTTTTGGTCCAAGAGTTAAACGAAGATGATCCTGACCGTAGGTTACAGTTTTGCCAAACCATGTTGCAACGCCTGATTGATGACGACGGATTTTTACGCAATATTGTTTTTTCTGATGAGGCTACCTTTTATCTCGACGGCACAGTTAACCGGCAAAACTGTAGATATTGGTCTCCTGAAAATCCACACTGGAAAATGGAAACTCGTAGTCAGTTTTCACAAAAAGTTAACGTTTGGGCTGGTATTGTAGGTAATCGTATTTTGGGCCCATTTTTCTTTGAAGAATTTTTAAGAGACGACTTAGTCCCTGCACTTGCGGTACTTTACCCAAATGACGTAGATCCAGATCTGCCCCATCACACGATATGGTACCAACAAGACGGTGCACCACCCCATTTTGCAGTGATCGTTCGCGATTATTTAAACCATGTATTTCCTAACCATTGGATTGGTCGCAGGGGAACTACCGAATGGCCCCCTAGATCTCCAGATCTCACTCCCCTAGACTACTTTTTATGGGGCTATTTAAAAAGCAAAGTCTATTTCAATAGACCAAATACCATCGAAGAATTAAAGGACAGAATTCGCAATGAAATTCGAACCATTCAACCCGATACTGTTGGTAAGGTTCTGCAGGAGTTTCAGTGGCGGATGGGATATTGCCAGGAAGTGAATGGAGGTCACTTTGAAAATTTACTCTGATTTTATTTTTTACTTTAATTAGTTATCATTTATTTGTTAAAATATTTTTTTATTTGTTTAAATTGTTGTTAAAAAATTAAACAGATTACTCCCAAATCTTTCAAAATGTTCGATAAGCTACCAAAATAAATAATATTACTCCTTAATCTTTTAAAATGTAATAAGCTATAAGCTATTAGAATCAATAAGCTATTAAAAATCTTGACCCGCCCGATAGCTTATGCATGGTGCCATGGTACATTTTATAAACTTTGCAACCGAATATCTCGAAAACTTTAATGTTAAAGGTACTATGTTTTTGACATATTCGCACTCAGAAAAATGTGCTCTATCGAAATCCGTGAAAAAAAATATGGGTTGTCATTTAAAAAAATTGTCGATGACGTCATAGCTCAAAAACGAACAGAACAAAAAAAAATCGATGGCTGAAAAAAGTGACATTTTATAAAATAAAGTTGACGTGTCCGAGGATTTCCTGTGAAAATCCTTCAATAACGATTAATTGAATTTATTCCAAACTTTACGAGCTCAGTGTATATATTTCAAGAATGTGCAAAGCAATTTTTTTCGGTTTGAAATTGTTAGAACTTCCCGTTTGTCTTTCCACTTACATCTTGTCTTGTCTTGTCTTGTCCTTCTTCAGTTTTTCTTTCTTTCTTTTCCTAAAGTACAGTATGGGAATATTAAAATATTATTGTCAGAAACATTAGACACTCGCGTGGTGATGTCAGACAGCCCTTAATATGCGTAATGTTAAGGGCTCCCACAATTTCAGTATTGTATCTTGAACAACTTTAGGTGTCACAGGTTCAACGATGTAACGATTCCATATATCAGTTGAAAAAGGACTCGTAATGGAAGATCAACGCAAATCTTTGTGATTACAGCTACAATTTTCACTTTGGAACACATTATTAGCTAACACGTGAAGGGAATCTCTTGTACCTCAAGCGTGATAATTTAATATTTTAAATACTGTTGTGACTTAGTTAATTTACCTGAATATGGATATCTATACTGTATCCAACGAGAGAATGGACTTGCACTCGAGCGAAAATTCGTCTGTTTTGGTCAGATCTCCGCCCCTTAGAACATTAGTTCAACGCCCTCAACGTCTTAATTGGCTCAGCAGGTAGCCAGGGCCGGCGCCTGGGTCCGATATCTACCTGGTACCTAATTATATAAAGTACCTACTACTGCCTACCTATTCACAGTTTGTATTTGTAGTCTCGCAAGTACGGTTATTTTAGTTGTGTTGTTTACGGTTGTGAAATAAGTTTTAAATCTATTATAAGAATGGCAGCAGCCAGAGACGAGATAAATCCACCATTATCGCCAATTAAGAAGAATAAAAGAGGCCAGGTAAAGAAATATAATAATAAATATGTTTTATTTAATACGCATACTATTCACCACCAGTAACCGTGGTCAATGTTTCATCGAATGACGGTCCTGCGTAGCTCGTTATAGAGCACCTCCTCTTTAGTCGCCGATGCGCAAAGCAAGTCCATTCTCTCGTTGGATAGAGTATATTTATGTAACTTTTGATTATACATATAAATATACCTTCTTCTTCAACGTATAAATGCTTTTTGAGTTAGTTTGCGTGCACAAGAAATATTCAGTAGTTACACACGTAAGTAGTTTCCTGTTTAATAATAATACTTACCTAATAGTAGAAATAATAAACGAACGCTTATGAGAGTATACATTATTTCCTTTTTATAAGAAACGTAACGTAAACAATAGTATCAATAATATAAATACAAAATAGATACTACTTAGGCAACACAGCATCATATACAACAACATAGTGTGTGCTGCATATGTCAGTGTGTATATTTATTTTGTCCCGCAGGCGGTGTCTTAAGACATGGCGATTGTAGCATCTTCTATATAATTATTGATATGGGTTTATTTGACGAAATATATGTATTTACATTGAAATTTCTTGTTTATACTTTGTTCCAAATTGTTAAAGACGATTTAATTTTCAAAGTTCATAGTTTCAAAGCTACAATACGGTGTCATTAAAATGTAGCATTAAAGTTTTATTCGACTTGAGGTGTATTGGTATAGCAATAAAATATCGATGTGAAATAGGAAATTTAATATCCCTTTGTCTGTAATTCACTAGAAAAATAAACGTATCTATAAAAATTGTATTACTTGATATCTACTTACTCCATGTACTGGGTAAGTCTCTTAAGATTGACACCCCCCTTATCTCACTTATCCTTTGCCGATTTAACTCATTCAAAAAAGGAATAGACACGGTTTTTGATGAATTTTTATAATCTGAGAACAGATATTAAAAATCTCGTAAAATGTACAGGGTGGAAAATAAAACATGATTTTTTTAAATGGAACACCTCGTATATTTTTAGACCAAAATAATGTCCTTAATTTTCTGAATCCAAAAATGTGTAATTGTTATATAATTACTTCACCTATTCGTGAGATATTACTAAAAACTTATCACATTACGGGTGTCAATTATAAAATAAGAACATCACGATACCTCTGGAAACAATGCATATTTGCATTGTTTATTTGTTGACAGATGTCATCCAGTTTTTTGTGATATAGTAGTTCACTCATCTTAGATATTAGCGTAAAAAATACGTCGAAATAACTCCCTATCTCGAAATAACTCCCTTAGGTTATTTCGAGAAAGGCTACCTCCTTACAAAAATAGTTTTAAAAACATTTATGCAAAGTTTAGGAATACCGAATCTCTGAGAGACAAGAAAAGGGAAAGGCGAAGAACAAAAACAGGAGAAGACACAGAACTCAACGCGTTATTATATTTTGCTGAAAATCCATCCAAATCATCCTATGCCGCAGCAATAGAATTGGATATATCACAAAGAAGAGTGATAAAAATATTACATCGCCATAATTTTAAACCATATAGTATTTTGCCCGTTCAATATTTAGACGACAACAACCTTCAAGACAGGTTAACCTTCTGCAGAGACATACTTGATAGAATAGAGGAAGATGATGAGTTTCTAAGTCATGTCTTTTGGACTGACGAAAGCAGTTTTTCTACTGCGGGAATTTTTAACAGAAAAAATGCACATTACTGGGCAGCGGAAAATCCACATATTGTAAAAAAAATAAAAAAACAAGGATACCAAACTGTAAACGT
Organism: Tetropium fuscum; assembly: GCA_964058915.1. Taxonomy (NCBI): domain Eukaryota; kingdom Metazoa; phylum Arthropoda; class Insecta; order Coleoptera; family Cerambycidae; genus Tetropium; species Tetropium fuscum. The sequence goes on along the minus strand of CAXKVY010009245.1, from coordinate 13,538 downwards.
GTGCTGTGGCATCCACAAGGATGCTATTGTAGGTCCTGTATTTATAAATGGGCCCTTAAATGCACAACGTTATGTGGATATTCTTCAACATCCAGTTGAAAATTATTTAGATAATATTAATTTAGTGGACAACAGATCTGTTATTTGGCAGCAGGATGGAGCACCACCACACTCTGCAAGGAACGTCACCGAATACCTAAACAGAAAATGTCCTATTTGGATAGGAAGGCACGGTGTTATACATTGGCCCGCTAAAAGTCCGGACTTAACACCTATGGAATTTTTTCTCTGGGGTACGATAAAAAAGATATATACGAAACTGGGGTTTTTAATAATATGAATGAGTTAAAAGAATGCATACGTGTAAAAATTGAGGAATTAAACCAAAATGGTGATATATTTCAAAGGGTGAGAAGGAATTTTATAAAGCGATGCCAAATGTGTATTCAGAATGGTGGTGGTTACGTGGAAAATATTTAATTACGTTACGTGTAAATAAATAAAATTGTGTTACTGTATTAATATTGGCTTTTATTTGTTTTTATTAGGCTTATGTTGTTTATTGTTATTACTCGTTACTGTTATTGCCACCTATATATTATTTATTTATTATCTCAATAAATGGCATTGTTTCCAGAGGTATCTTGATATGTTTTTTGTTTTATAATTGACACCCGTAATGTGATACGTTTTTAGTAATATCTTACGAACAGGTGGAGTGATTATATAAGAATTAGATATTTTTTTTTTCAGAAAATTAAGGACATTACATTGGTATAAAAATATACGGAGTGTTCCATTTAAAAAAATCATGTTTTATTTTCCACCCTGTATATCTAACGAGATTTTTAATATCCGTGCTCAGATTATAAAAATTCATCAAAAACCGCGTCCACTCCTTTTTTGAATGAGTTAAATCGGCAAAGGATAAGTGAAATATGGGGGGTGTCAATCTTAAGAGACTTACCCTGTACATTCACAAAATCATGTTTCAATATAATTATACAAAAGACTTTTTTCTCGATTTCATTCCACACATTTATTCCACTGAGTTATTTGTGCCGATTGAAAGTAGCTGTTAGGCCAGCAGAAAATTGAAGGTTTTGGTGTCTACAACACGTTGACGCGGATAATTGATAGGTGGGGGAAGGTTTTCATAGTAGAGAAAAAAATAATATTTTTTATAGCATCTTTGAAATTTCTAAGTGAAAGAGAAATGAAGTTCGGTTTGAAAAAAATTTATGGCCCTTGATCTTGCCAATACGCTTTTAAAAATTATCTTTGAACATTTCGTTACAAAATGGATATTTGAAAATTTGTTGAAATATTGTAATGACTTCATATAGAATTTACATAAGACTTCTTAATTAAAGAGAAAAAAATATTAAGTTGATTAGGAGAAAGCAACTGATATTGGAAAACACAACATTGATTTTTTTTGCACGCGTTCCTCTGCGACTGCGCAGAAGCGACATCTTACACAAAAAATTTGTAAGTACAACAATGTTGTAAAAAACAAAACCTTCAACATTTTTTAAAAATATCGCTGTATATAGATGTATTAGCAAAAACGATGATTTGTTCCTATTTCAAGGCAATTTCGTTATATTTTCTAAAGGGTTGTTTTCGGCTTGGCGAATTTCTTTGCTGACTATTCTTCTTACTTTCGTATTTCTGTGGTATACCAGAAGGTTTTCTATTTTTGTATTGAATCATTAGACAGTTGACGTGATATTTTGCATCTATTGGTTAATACCGATAGTTAATAGCCGTTGGAGCCCAATTGTCTCTAAAACCTGTGATGAGATCGACGCCATAATTTTTATTTTACTTCCTATATTTTTTTGACTTTGAGATAATTAATCTCTTCCAAGCAGATCTTCAAATCAACACTTATGAAGCGATTTATCAAGAAGTGGTGGGGATATAATATTAGCTACCCTGTACTAATTCACTCTATCGCCTTTCTTCATAAAATTTTCGGTATTTTGTTTGCTCGTATAGGTAAACACAGTTTATGCAGTTTTTCCTTCAGCAACCACTTTTTGCATATCTTCATCTGACCCTTGTCCTCTAAATTGGCGGTAGAAGCTGTTTGTAAGAGTAAATTTTTCGAGAAAATGTCGTGAGAACCGAACTATTGTAGAATTTCGGAAGAGTTTCAATATGCTATCCTTATGGGGGTATATGAAATATTTAGAGTAACTTCTCCAACATCGCTCAGAAGAATCCAGGAAGACAAGAAACATTGAACACATCCTAATTTTATTTATAATTTGTGTAATTTTTTGTAGAATAGAATAATATTTCTTTTGATATAATGCATTAATTTTTTTGTATTTCATGAAGTAGATCATCTACTGTAGATTGTACGACTAGATATATCTTGATTTTTGAAATACCTGAAAATACCTGAAGTTTCCATAGAAACGTAAATATCTGAAAAACGATGTAATTTAGATACCTATAGGGAATGCTACATAAAATGACACTGAAATTCCTGACCACAATAAGAAAGTGCAAAACATATAGAGGGTGTTTTATAAAAAAAAAAATCGAGTACTTACTGCTATTTTCAATTTGGCTACATTGTAATCTCTGGCTAAAGGCGAACCAAAGGTTATTTCTTAATATTTTGAAGCTAAGACAATATGGACTTTTAACACGTTGAGTGCCCATGACGCTGACGGTTGCGGCCGACATCTGTGGTTACTAGCAGCTGCACGCATGGTGCGCAACCTTAAAGGAACGCCCTGTATAGTGGCAAATAATTTTAGCTAGTGCATCATATGAAGCCAAAACACTTTTGAAATGTAATGTTTTTTAATATCTTTAACGGCTGATGAGACATCAAGTAAGGCGGCATAAATAGAACACTCTGTGTAAATATATCATTATGATGGCAAGTCAATAGACGAATAGTCGACTGTTATATAAATAATTTTCAATTTTTTTCTAGTTTTCTATAAATGTTTTCTCTTTCACTACTTTTACACCAGTTTACTTATTCTTATAAATTAAATATCTATAAATAACTTCTGTAAATACCGGATATATAGGTTTCTATTTATACGAGACAGATATATATCTATGACCTATACACATTTATAGATAGAATATAATAAATACTGAAACATTACCTGAAGTTATTTTTGTAAAATATTACTTGGATAGGTATGCATTAAAAGGACGAATAGTCATTGATCGTCTATATATATATATATATATATGTATATGTATATATATATATATATATATATATATATATATATATATATATATATATATATATATATATATATATATATATATATATATATATATATATATATATATATATATATATATATATATATATATATATGTATATATATATATATATATATATATATATATATATATATATATATATATATATATATATATATATATATATATATATATATATATATATATATATATATATATATATATATATATATATATATATATACATATATATATATATACTGATAGGGACGCATGATCCTCCATGGCACGCAATTGTGTTCGAATTTTCCCCATCATCCTCTGGACGCCAATTTTCTGGAATATTCTTGTCCTTTACTGTGCTTCACTTTGGGTTTCCCTAGCCTTATCACTTTTCCTATCACTTATACACTTTTCTGCTTAGTAGTGTCCAAAATTCCTCAATGGGGTGCACACAGGAAACGTCGGTGGGATTGTCGTTCTTAGGAACATAGGTAATACACATTATGTTAATTTAACCAGTTCTGAGTGATTCTGGCGTAGTGGCAAAATCGGGCGAAAATATTATTTTATTATTTACATTATAGGTATTGATGAAATTTATCAATTTTGGTATACAATTGCGAATAAAGACGTTTACAGTTTCGCCTCTCACTCTCCTGACGTAAGATCTTGAAATTCTTGCTTGAGAAATAGCGCACCAGACCAGACCAGACTTTGTCCTCAAATTTCATTCTTAATTTGAATTTTACGTTGTCGGGACAATTTGCAATATTGGACGTGTATTATCGTTACCATTGATTTCCGAATTAGATAATGTAAAATATTTCTCGTCGTCCATAATAATAACTCTGTTGCCCATTTCCTGTCCTGTCTCAAATATATCTTGAGCAGTTTCGATGAGTCTGCTTACTTCATTTGGGGCTAAACCTTGATGTAGTCAGTTTTATGTAGTCATTCCTTAATTTTACGGTAAATGGTTGACAGTCCAATGTTTTGGTCTCGAAAAATATTAACCATCTCGCATTTTTGTACTCGTCTAACTAAATCATAGATAGATTTTGAGATTTCTATCTTGTATAACACCTTGCAAAAGTATATCTGATAAATCTCACGATAATAACCAACAATCTAACTTGTTCTCTATCCCAGTGATATATCTAGATTAAACTTAAGCAGTAAAATTCATGGGCAATAGTTTTTCTCAAAACTAGTGCAACTAACAACTAACGAACTGAAATATAAAACTGTTATATAGATAGGAAACGTACAATAAAATTGAATAAAATCGAACTGCTTCCGACGTGTGCATTTCTTTTGGAATTATGAAGGTAAATAAATAAAGCGGCACGTAGGTATAGGCAATAAAAATGTAAATCATGGCAAGAAATTACAATTTTGTTGTTAGATATTACATAATTAGTAATTACAGAACACTAAATATTAAATACCACAGTAAAAAGTCCGCAAAGGTCACCCTTGCACGGCACCTTTCATCACGCACATAACTCTTGTGTTTTTCCTATTTCCTAAGAGAAATATTCAGGCATTGGGATTAAGAAATTATTATTCGATGATGAGAGCTTCCGCGACCGCAATCCGTTACACGATAGTTTATCGCGTATTAAAACGTTGAAATATTGTTTGTAAAAGGGTGGATCATTTAACTCGGGAAAATATTACTTTTCATAGGCAAGTATTTTGAAAGTTACCTACAAGTTTTGACGGCTTAGCTTGGTCAGGGACGGCGCTGAAATGAAAAATGAACTTTTTATATTACTGCAATTAATCCATAATATTTTATTAATTCTTATTATATAATTGATATAGAACATAAGCAATGTGCGATATTTATTTAGAAATATTTTTATTCTGGCGATGCAAAATACCATATTCATTTCCAATTAAATTCATATTATAATTAAAAAAATCTTCGCAAGGTTTCCTAAAGACCCAGAAAGGAGGAACCTCTAGCTTGAGCTGGTTGGCCTGTCAGAACTTCATTCAATCTTTACTCAAATATCCAGAGCTGTCCTCCGATAATTTCTTCCCTGAGGATCTAGAAATTTGATCAAATGGGTTAAGATATGTCAAAGTAGGAGTTAAACCAAGTCCTGGTGAAGGGATAATGTTTTTGAATCTACAAGGTAAAAAATGTATAGGTTTATTTATTTGAATATTTCATATTCCATCAAATATTTTTGAGAGCTGAACAATCATTTCGGTTCATTTTTTGTAATTTACACTACAATGTGTCTAAGTTAATTTCCCTATTACATTTTGCATTGAAGAAGCCATTAGCCTCGACCTTCAGCTCTGTATACACCTAACTCTTATTTTCATATTTTGCAGTAAGCAAAGTTTTATGAAATGAAGTTATATTGGCCCCAAAAAATTCAAATTATGGGAAATTTGGACATTTCCAAATATTCTATACTAATTTTTTCTCAGTTCTGATTCCTCCATTTATGTGACATCTCCGAGAAAACAATACAGTACAATACAGTACACAAATATTGTGTTCTCCCTAAACACCATGTTCACATTCCAGAGGAAGGTGATGACATGTCTATGTCACATGCTACAATACAGAAAATTATGAGATTTCAGAGCATGAAGACAGCGACATTGAAAATGAACAACGTGAATTTGACGATGAAAAAATTTAAAACGAGGAGGAACAGAAACAAGAAATAGAGACTTTGGGAGTTGTTTCAACAAACATACAAGGAAAATTTTTACTTCGTCAGACACCTATCAGTGTCTTTTTCATAGAATTTAAATTATTTACAATGTGTCCAAATAACTAATATTAAACCGTCCACTAACTAACAAGTACGTCCGATAACTACTTTTTGCATTAAAATTAAAAATAAATTCCTACAAAACACATGGCAAAGTTTTATTACTAAGTATTATCTTAATGTACACGAATTAGGCTATACTCTGAATGTTTTCTATTTTCATTTGATTTATTGCAACGTTCGGATACAGGGTATTAAGTATTTAGTTTAAGTTTAAGGTTCAATACATCATTCATTAAATGGTTGGATGGGCTCTGATCACAAGAAGCGGCGTTGCCGAATGGTCGCAGCAGCAGCAGCTCTCTTCCATTTTCTCTCTTTCGCACTCATTGCACTTTTTAGAACAATAATAGATCGGCTCTTAGCCTAGCCTAGCTTAGCCTAGCGTTTTATGAATGAACCGTTGGGTTTCCCCGCATTAAAATGTCTCTGGTGGTACCTCACCCAGTTGTGATACGTCCACTTCATCAATATCAACCTCGATATCAACAGAAGCAATAGAAGGAAAGTTTTCTGTTACGCATACATACAACTATTATTAAGATGAATACCTACGCTACTTCGTTATACATTTGTAAACCTTGGCTGGCACCTACTCCAAAAATAACAATAATTGTGTATTGCCTGATAAATTGATTGAATTTAAAGGAAGAATAGATTTCTTGAGGTCGGTTTTGTTTTTTCTTAAAAATATTTTATAGAGGGCTATAATAGATAACCAATTAAATATATTACACGTAATTATACCTGTATTTGCCAAAGTATGGGACACAGAGCGCTTATGATGAAACAAGTAAATTGTGCAAAATATATTTGATATTATAAAGTTATATCTTGACATACCTACAAATTAGTGAAACATTATATAATTCCTTTTTCATGGTGTATTAACAGCGGATAAATATTAAAACTTGTAGTTTTTCCGCGCGATGCGGTTTAAGTAAAGTTATGTCGGTATATTTATCTATACTTATTAACTTTCATATGAGGCTTCGTACTGTGTATATAGATCACGACGATCCCTGTATCTGGCTGCACATAACAATTGTTCCGAGCGCTCCACATGGGTAATCATCTACACAATTGTAAGGATGATTAATACGTTTCAATTAATACCAAAGCTGCTCCATTTTTATCCGGGAATGAGATATCACAACGGCAAATTGTAAGTTTGCCTTTGATTACGGTTCTTGTTTCGGTTTCTAAAATTTTGTTGGCTCGAACCATGTACACTAAAATGAGTTATTTTTCAGGTCCCGAGAAATATCGAATATTCGTCAATAAAGGTTTGTTGTTAACATTGTCGGTATTGCACATGTATCTACCTACATTTTGAAAGATACGTTGTTCATACCCAGGTAGTTACTAATACAACAATCTGGAAGAAGTAGTCACGAGTAATCTCGCAACTGCTTCTTTAGTGTAATGCAATTCTTGATATCAAATTATAGCATCCTAAAGCCATAGATCAGGTATGGGCATTCTTTGCTTAGCTGAGGGCGTAATTTCGGGACTTACTTAGGTCGCGGGCCGTAGGCAAGAAATAAGTAGGTAATAGTGAATAAAAAAGCTACAGAACCTCAAAAATTTTTTATTTATTAATTATAATAGCATAATCAAACATATAAAAAGCAAATTAATAAAAAAAGATAGAAAAATCAAAGAAAACTTAATGAGATACTTGAGATTCAAGCTGAGAAACAAGATGATCAATATTTTGGTCAATATCAGTAGCATAGTGGAGTGCAGTTTTAAATTACCGAGTGTCACAAATCAGGCTAAGGCGCAAAGGGCAAAGAATGCCAACTCAGTTTTTATGTCACAGGTGGCCATCGAGATTTGTAAACAAACAACCATAAATAGCATAAAGCATCTTAACGCCAATCGAAGAGAAGAGCTCTTACATCAGTACATATGTACCAACCAGTATAAAATGGAATCAAAAGTCAACCAATCACAGTATAAAATGGAAAGCGTGTCTCCGCCTATCTTTCGCGGCATGCCTCAAAGAGAAGCCGCGAAGAAGCAAACGCTTTTGCCGATTTATTAGCCGACTGTATCCCTCACATACTGAAAACAAATTGTGACACTGGGAAATCTAAAAGTGCATAGAAGTATACATAGGCGCCGCAAAGTGTTTTCTAAATTGAAATATGCAAGCCGAGTACGATGCTTATTTTTATTAATTTTCATTATTGAAAAAAGCTGGCCACATTTATACGTGTTTCCGAATGTGCAAATTATTTTTCGTGTGTAAACTCTCAGGCGTGGATAGTTCCACATCATCAAATTCAGACTTCAAATATGAATGTCTTCTGGAAGCTCGATCAACTCCATTTGTAGGTGAAGCGGAGCATCTTCCACATTACATTTACAAGGATTTGCAAAAATATTGAAAGTGATATCCATATTCTTAAAATCGGAAAATAGATCAGTGAATTGCTCTGACAGTAGTTCCAGTTCATCAGCATAGCGACCGGATTCAATATTTTCGTGTCTGGATAATGTTACACAAGCGAATTTTGTTTTGAAAAGATGACTGAACAGCTGATTTACCAATTACCCTTGTTTCTGAAGCTTCAAGTTCAAGTCGTTTAAGTGTCTACCAGGAATGCCAATTCACAAAGCCAAGTTGGATCACAAATTTGCGTCAATGTTTTCTCTTTCATTTCCATAAAATCAGCTATTTCTTTTCTAAGGTCCCAAAACCTTTTTAGCATTGTAATTTTGCTTAGTCACCTTACTTCCCAATAATATGTCACATCATCGTGTTCTGTAGAGAGTTCATTCAAAAATGCTTTAAACTGGCGATGGTTAAGACCGCAGGATCTAAAGAAATGAATGTTATTTACTACCACATCCATAACATTCTTCACGTGAATGAACTTAGAGCACAAGTTTTGTTGGTGAATAAGGCAATGCAGAATTATTAAATCACATTCTTGCACATTCATAGCGGTCGCTCTTTCCTTCGATAAAACCTTTTCGTGAACCGACCATTGAAGGGACACCATTTGTACACACTTCAACTAGTTTACACAATCGTAAACTATATATTGCTCAAAAGTACTTTGCACTTCTGTAAAAATATCTTTTTCAGTAGTGGTCTCTTGTAGCGGTTGTAAAGCCAGTAATTCCTTTGTCATTGCAAATTCCTCATCAACATCTCATATAAAAATAGCCAACTGGGCTCAGATAAATCTGTACTCTCATCCAAAGCAACCCAAAATACTTGAAAATCTGTCTATCGGTCAATGTTTTTTTGATATCACTAGTCATCATATCTATACGTCGAACAACAGTAGATCACGATAAGCTCACTTTCTCAAACTCTTTTTTCTTTTCTGGGCAGAAAAGTTTCTGGGCACAAAGCAACCCAAAATACTTGAAAATCAGTCTCTCGATCAATGTTTTTTTGATATCACTAGTCATCATATCTATACGTCGAACAACAGTACATCACGATAAGCTCACTTTCTCAAACTCTTTCTTCTTTTATGGGCACAAGTTCTGTAACATCTACTAGACACTCTTTAATGAACTGTCCCTCAGAAAATGACTTCGATGTTTTCGCCATTTTGGAACTAATTATAAAACTATCTTTAACAACATGTCTAGATTTGATTATTGTGAATGGAACATTTGTTGCTATTTCCTTAAATCCGTAATGAGTTTTTTAATTTTATCTTTTCTTAACTAGCCCGTTAGTAAATTATATTCGAAATGCTTGCTGGAGTAATGCCGCTCCATATTGTATTCTTTTAAAACAAAAATTGTTTCATTGCACAAGAAACAGATATGTTTACCACTGTGCAAGATAAAAGAGATTGACCACTTTCTGTGTCCACTTTCCGCTTTCTTAAACCAGACATGTTGGTAGAATTTGCTCGAATATTTCCCGCATCGTACTCTTGGTTTGTATATTCCCCCAATAAGCAACTAGAATACTCTCGATCGTAAGAGAGTGCGTCAAGTGCACTATGTCTGACTCTATCTGTGGCGTCCGTGATCGTTACTTGAATTTTCTGAATCTCTCGCGGGTCGGATTGTAGCTGGTGGAGGGCTGGATCCGGCCCGGGGGGCCGGAGGTTGTCCATATATATATGCCATAGATGAAATAAATAATGACTAACTACTCACAATATGTAAGTAAATAATAATTTTATATTGCTGAACGTTCGAACTCGAAAGTTCAGTTCGATTAAGAGTACGAAAATAAGACAGAACCGCTAATATTTTTGACCGGCCCTGTATAAAGTTACAATAAGACGCTCGGTAACACCAACGAAGTATATTTCATTCCGGATCTATTCGGAAAAGTATCACCTCACGCACTCGGTAGGTAAATAACTATAATAGTATCATACGATATAACGTAAATCATAACAGATAGTACCTATTGCTTTACCGTTTCCTTACATTTTTAAGAGTATATTTTTATTATTTGTATTGAAAATACTTCTGGTCGTGTATATGGTAGCCGTCTTCAAGAAAACGTTCGTGAATACGACCAACCTCGACATGGTCACGTCCTCCTGGAGACGACCTAGCTGTGTTGTTATCTATGTATGTTTGGGTTATGGTTCATAGTTACAGAGAATGTTAGTATGAAAATATAAATCATATCGGCTGGAGTTAATGTTTATAAACATTTAGGGACTGTGTGTGACTGTGTCACCGAGCCGCTGCCTGCCAGTCACCAATCATTGCATCATTCATCATTCCCGATCATGCCCGTGTCACTTGGCCGCTAGTGTTTAATAATTATTATATTTAATAATTAATAATTATTCATTTTATGAATATTAGTTTTATCTGTAATATCAAAACTGTTCAAGTATAAGTAGTAATTCCGTTAATTTTACTTGCCCAAAAAATAGTAATGACGTCGACAAAAATCATATTTTTTATACGGGGTGGTCACAAATTAAAAAATCTCAAATAATGTTTAGTTTTCGGGAAAACGCCATTATTTATAAAAGTTTTTGCTTGCCTAAAGTAATGTCGACAAAAATTATGTTTATTATACGGGGTGGTCAAAAATTACAAAATCTTAAAATTGGGTAAGAGTAAAGTTTGTACTTTTTGATCACTACGTATAAAATTTTAGATTGTCGAGAAAATGTTATTGCTTATAAAAGTTTTTAGTTGCCCAAAAAATAGTAATACGTCGACAAAAATCATATTTTTTATATGCAGTTGTCACAAATAACAAAATCTCTAAAAATGTTTAGTTTTCGGGAAAACGCTATTATTTATAAAATTTTTGGTTGCCTAAAGTAATATCGACAAAAATTAATGTTTATTATACGGGGTGGTCATTGTGGTCAAAAATTACAATACGAAAATGTTATTATTTATAAAAGTTTTTACTTGCCCAAAAATATTAACGACGTCGAGAAAAATCATATTTTTTATACGGGGTGCTCACAAATTACAAAATCTCTAAAAATGTTTAGTTTTCGGGAAAACGCTATTATTTATAAAAGTTTTTGCTTGCCTAAAGTAATGTCGACAAAAATTATGTTTATTATACGGGGTGATCAAAAATCACAAAGTTTACTCTTCGGCAAGAATAGTATTTTTTATACGGGGTGGTCACAAATTACAAAATCTCAAAAATGTTTTGTTTTCAGGAAAACGTTATTATTTATCAAAGTTTTTGCTTGACTAAAGTAATGTATACAAAAATTATGTTTATACGGGGTGGTCAAGAATTACAAAATCTTAAAATTCGGTGAGAGTAAAGTTTGTACTTTTTGATCACCACGTATAAAAAACTAATGATGATTTTGCCACAATTATGTTTTTTACGGGGTGATCAAATATCACAACGTTTACTCCTCTGCAAAAATCATATTTTTTATACGGGGTGGCCACAAATTACAAAAAGAAAATGATATTTATAAAAGTTTTTACTTGCCCAAAAAATAGTAATGACGGCGATAAAAGTCATATTTTTTTACGGGGTGGTCACTAGTTACCAAATCTCAAAAAATATTTAGTTTTCAGGAAAACGCTATTATTGATACAAGTTTTTGCTTGCCTAAAGTAGTTTCGGTAAAAATTACCTAAACTAAAAATTCGGTGATGCTAAATTTTGTAATTTTTGGCTCACACATAAAAAAATAATGATGATTTTGCCACAATTATGTTTTTATACGGGGTGATCAAATATCACAACATTTTTTCTTACCAAATTATGAGATTTTGTAATTCTTAACCACCCTGTATATACAACACAATTTTTGACAAAGCCATCACTATTTTTAGAATAGCATTCATTCGAAAACAAAAAAAAATGAGACTGTAATTTTTGACCCGCAAGATAATGCAATATAACCCGTTTAAAACGACAAGACCTACAGGGTCAAACGAACAAAAAATCGTAACACTGCGTTTAATTTTTATTCAATTCACTTGAGAACTTTTTACCTGTTATATCTGGTATTTTCAATACGCCTGCGATACTTGCATAAGATGCAAGATCTGTGATTTTTTAAATTCCGATATTTTTATTTGTTTTTTAAAATTATTTATCTATTATCAACTAAAGAAAATATCTTTTAGTCTAAAAGATATTTTAGGGATAATTAAAAGATTATTCTGATTATTAACATATTACAGTAATACAATAATTAATTCTTACCTTAAAAAATGTCTGTGAAATGTATTGATATTACTGTGTCTATTCCACGTTCCACAACGCTTCGCGCACTAACTGAATGGATTGCATTTTACCCTTTAAAAGCTGACTGGTGTATTAAAGTGTTTATTTTCTGTAAAATATAAGCGGCTGTGCCACGGGGCAATAATTACCCCCAACTGAGTTGTCATATTTGCACACAATTTCCGAATAATTTGGAAACTGACTAAATCAGCTTTTATTAACAGATGTCACCCTGTTAATAAATTGGGGGAAGGGATGCTTGACTCCGTTCAATTAAACGGCCGAAACTTCAGTCTTTCAGTTTTCAGTCTTCGCTTGTTGTTGGCGGTGCGGCGTCGCGTAATTCACCCGGAATAGACCTGCAATGTGCGACAATACGACTAACGAAAGTTAATCACTGTGGCGCAGTTATATGAGGGTGGTGAAGTGAAAAAATAAGAGATACTGGACTTGCGGAGGAATTTATTTTTTAGCGGGGTACGTAATATGTAAATAATTTTTTTTTCAAGAATAACGTATATTGACGACTGACTATAAGAAAACTCTTGTAAATTGATATACCATATGGTTATTGGTTTTTCATGTAGGTATATAAATTTAAGGCTTAACACACATTAAATATTTAATTGTTTTTGGGAGAAAGCATTAGTATTTTGATAAGTATTCATTAACATAATTAAGTGGGTGACATCAATAATAATAAATCCTTCAACAAAGTTTTAAAGCTGATACTGTAAATATCCGTTTCAATATAAGGCAGGTTGCATAAGGCAAGGGTGAAATAGAGCTTGTAGATAGACCGTATATCGTCCGAT
>CAXKVY010009244.1:0-22653 GCA_964058915.1 Tetropium fuscum | reverse complement strand
ATACTGAACAGAATATATAGATATAGGTAGTGAATTCATATGAATTTATAATTCAATATGCGAAACGTGTTACATCAAATCCTCATTTGCACAAAGAGCATAATATATTTTATTTTAACATTGAAGTTCCAAACTGAAATTCGTTATTCAGGTATGGGACCCAAACGCTGTAATTTTACACCCCAGGCACAATAACAAGTTGGCATCCGTGCATAGATGGAGGGAAGGGATCCATACTGCAGCCTTTGTACAAAATAACATAATTTCATTGTGAGTAATCGTTACAAGACAATAATTCGTTACGCATATATTTTCCTATAGGTACATTACAAATAAACAATTTAATAAAACATCATCTGTTACTGATTTAAAATATATTTCAAATAAAAAGATTACTAAGTAAACTGATGAATATATGTATTTGTGGATGGTTTTATTTCTTCAATGAAGTACCTATTGAACATTTTTTATAAATGTAAATATTTAGAATAGCTAAATTTAAGAGCAATTTAATAATGATATTATGAAACCGAATATCTTTTTTTTTATGAAAGGAGGAGTGGAAATCGTGCATAAGACCCCAGTGTTGGGAGTGTCCGATTCTTACCGACTAAAACCACTCCTCCTTGTCTTCCCATCTATCCCGCTGGCACCGCTTTCGCATTACTTCGGCGGGTAGATGTCATGTTTTTCTCATCTACTATATCTCTCCTTTGTCTCGATAATGGCTCTTATAATGTTGTATGTCCTCATTCTTCTTGTATGTCCTTCATTTTTCTTCATCTCCTGCCGTCAAGTCGCTCATCATGTTTCCTGCGTTAAAGGGTTGAGATGCTTCTTCAACGTAGAGTGTTCGTTCTCCATTCCATTGGGAAAAAACGAATAATGTATGTTCCGCATTATCCTCGTTGTGACAGTAGGGGCACATTTCTGATCTTTTTCTATCGTACAGGTATTGCTTGAAGCACCCGCGTCCACTGAGAGCCTGCTTTAAATAGTAATCTATCTCTCCGTACGTCGTTTCTGTCCACACTTGGATGTTTGGGATGTGGCTGTACGTCCATCTCCCATATGTGCCCTCTCGCCATTTCTCCTCCCGTCTTCTGATGAGGTTTTCCTTTGCCGTTTTTGCATCTGTCCCTGTATATTTCCTCATCCGCTTTATTATCATAAGATCTATTGGGGGTATTCCTGCTATAACCCCTACTCCTTATGTGGAGACTGTTCTGTATGCCGAGGTTACTCTGACATTTATTTTCCTCTGTAGACTACCTAGCTTCTTAACAATTTTTTTGTTTTCTGTCACATTATGCCATACAGGTGCTGCATATAGCACCTGTGAATGTATCAGACTCGACAGTAGCTTCCGTTGCGATGCCCTAGGCCCTCCGATGTTTGGCATAAGACTGGCCAGGGCTGCGGTAGTTTTTTAGCCGCTTTTTCCACAACCTTATATACGTGTTTTGCAAAAACCAGCTTGGTGTCCAGCCACATCCCCAGGTATTTTATTGCCTTCGCAGATGTTACTATCGTGTTTTGGACCTGGAATCGTATGGGTCCAATTTTCCTTTTTACCGTCAGGAGTGCAGCTTTCGTTTCTTCAGATGCTAGTCCTAGCCCCTTTCTGTCCATCCAATTAGTGATGCGTCGTAAAGACTCGTTTGCTATGCTCATTAATAATTCCTCCCCCTTAGCAACCACTAACAATGCTATATCGTCGGCAAATCTTACGAGGGTGGCTCCTTTACCGGTTACCCCGGTTATCATTAGCAGTTCACCGTACATAGTATATTTCATAGTGTGGTATCAAGACTTTTCTCTATGCTTTTGTTCCTCGGTTCATCTAGAATGTGTTGCCATGATGCGCTGTTGAATGCATTTCTGACGTCTAGAGTGATATTTGCACTTAATACTCGATATCGCCAGGAGTCATTTCATTTCGTGCTTGCAATATTCATTACCGAATATCTAGTTTAATGGCTACATACCTAATAGAGGAAGATATTTTGTAAAAAGTGAGTACTAGATATTTACGATACAAATGTAAGAAGTACATATTTAAGGCACACATATGATAGTTCATAGGAGTGCCTTAAACATGCTTTACACACGTGTATCATACACTATTTTATCTCATTCATGTATTGACAGTTTTATAAATTCAATTTAATTTTGAGGACGTCGCCGTCAGAATTTTTGTATTGTTATTGTTACTTTTTGCATTTAACGTAAAAGTTTCACTTTTTGCACTCATATGCGTACGAAAAGTGTCACTTTTGATGCATGAATGAGAAAAAGTATATGAAGTATATACCTATTTTACAACTGTTATATATATATATATATATATATATATATATATATATATATATATATATATATATATATATATATATATATATATATATATATATATATATATATATATATATATATATATATATATATATATATATATATATATATATATATATATATATATATATATATATATATATATATATATATATATATATATATATATATATATATATATATATATATATCCAAAAGAAATTTGGTAACTCACATTCTGACACGAAATACGAATTGAATTTGACAGGTCTGTCATTCAAATGCGACAGTTTTATCTAATTACATAGACACAGATATAAATTGAGGCTAAATAATATATGTATAATGTCGATGAAACTGGAGTTACGGTGGCACTGTTTGTAACATCGAAATATGACACATAAAATTGTCAAAGGATACCCACAATTGCCGCAATGGGAGATCGGGGCAGTATAACTTTTCTTACAGCAAGCTAAAATCGTCACTATAAAGGCGCTTTCATTCAACAAGATGTTATGTTTTGATAGAATACTAATAACTAATCAATTTTAACACAAAACCCATCAAAATAATACACTAAATTAAAAATATCTCTATTCTATTTCAAGAATTATTGTTGACCCTACTTTACCACAAAACGTTCGATGGTATTAAGCAATTTAGGCATCCAATGAATGCCAATGATGCCGATGTGACACGGCCGAGGAACGTGTAAAATGGATCCGTAATGTTTGAATGGGAAACATTCTTATTCTGCATCACATTCACCATCCAATTGTTATATGATATTTTGTCATCATCATATAGTGTGATCAATATTTTGTTGTCCTACATGATAATGTCATAATGTGATGGGCGATGTACCTATTTAAAATCATTTGTTTTTCCTTAAATTCCTGGAAATTGGTTATACTTGACAACGCTGTTAAAAATGCGATAGCGGGTGTGAAGGGATCCATATAATTTTTTTTTGGGTTTTTTGCTCGAGTTTTTATGTCTCATATTTCGATGTTACAAACTATACAAACAAGATAGAGTTGTCACAAATAGGTAAAGGAATAAAATAGGTGATATTTCTAACTTCAGCCGGAACTATAATATATGGAATTGCCAAAATAGCAACGACGGCTATCACACCTACTCGTATATGCATTATATGCAAGTCAACCATAGACGGTCGCAGCGGAACCACCCACAACAAAACAACCGAAATTCACTCAATCATCTGCGAACGTGAAGGCATCAACGAGCACTTTTGTCACCTATCGACAGGCACTGCTCAATCAAATACACTCAACATACAAATCAATCAGTAAGATTGGATGAATTGTCAAACATCATAGCTACATCTGCTACGATATTTTTCCAGAATCGATACCTTTCCCAGTCCGTAAGTGTATACAATTACGATATTTTGGTTTCCACCTATATCACCAATATTATGGTATAGATAGGAAACCAACTGAAAAAAAAGTACCATTCCCAACAAGTATCCTATTTGGTATAAGTAACTAATTCTAATTAAATATTCTGCGAGACGTAATAACTGAAAGATCATGTTAGTAGCTGCTACATATTAAGTAAATTCACACCTACTCTTGAATTTCGTGACGGATCGCACAATAAAGTAATTACATTTCTCATCACGCAGAAAGCTTGAGCGCAAAATAGCTGACAGGTACGTATTTAGAAAATGGAATAGTTCTTATTTGTTACCCGCGTTCTATTAATAAATGACTGCAAAGTTTCCAGCTCGACAATAAACTGCCGCGTCTTATCCATTTATATTATTAAATATACCTACATCGTATACGTATATATGTATTGCAGCTGTTGGTATTCAACAGACTTCATTTGGATAATGTAACAAGTTTCGGGAAAATAAGGAGAACGGTTTTCTACGGATTTTATTAATAGATGATGAAATTGCTCTAAATCCTTTGCAATTTGAGTTATTAATGGCAGGATCATCATCCTTACCCAGACGAAAAGGGTTCTATAAAATAAAGCCCAATGTGGTGTTGGAAACTAGAGAATATGACAGTAATTGATCCGAACACAGTTGACTAAAACCAACAAAAATATTTATATTAGTGTCTTCGTATTAGTAAATTATTGGAGGTTGCGCCAATTTGTACTGTCTATAGATAGTCTACAGACACTGTACAGACTGCCATTTTTGTTCGAGACGTATAACATAAGATACATTTGGCTTTTAAAGTACTAAGGTACTATTCCGCGGAAGACCTATAATTATGTATTTGTCCTCAAATAGCTTTAAACTTAAACTGCACTGGTGTACCTATTACAGTTCCTGAATCGAGTTGGAACCTTTTGTGT
Source organism: Tetropium fuscum (assembly GCA_964058915.1). Taxonomy (NCBI): domain Eukaryota; kingdom Metazoa; phylum Arthropoda; class Insecta; order Coleoptera; family Cerambycidae; genus Tetropium; species Tetropium fuscum. The sequence continues at coordinate 17,979 of CAXKVY010009244.1, read as the reverse complement.
GAAACTAACACTGACGTATAGTTTTCCACAATCACCAAAACACTGAACAATATACTGGACGCGCGTCTATCTATGATTGCCTATCTATCTATGTATATTCTATGATTATTGCTGAAAGCATGAAGGCCAACTCTAGACTTTTTTGTTCTTCCATATTTGATATTAGTCATGTAATCATTGAATTGTCATGTAATCATTGAATTTGACCGGATCGCTTAGTTTGTTCACCATACGTTTTGTTACAGTGTTCAGAGCTAATTTCATAAATCCCCGACCTTTTGGCAAATGCTGATTATATTCTTAAGGTTCCCTAAATTGTGTTCCTGGAGTTTATGTCATGGGTTTTCGCAATTTATTCCGGGATGAATGAACAACTGTCATTTCTATATTTTTAAAACATCTGCTAAGACCACTAGTAAGACGATGTTCATATGGAATTGATATGAATTTAAGATTTGCTCTATTAATCTGAAAGATTGAAAAGTTGCCAAGGGTTTCTCTTTTTCAAACTTCTCCTTATTAAGAGAGAAACTTAAACTATGGTTAATTGGAATATTGAAGATCGCTATTTGGTGTTCCACGCGATGTGTCGTTTCGTGTCGTATCTATCAGTATTGGTATCTTTTCGGTTGTATATCAAATTTTAATTTATGTGGTATATTCCTAATTACTAGTATATCGAAGAATGGTACCTGCTCTCATTTTCATATTTAAACTTAATTGATGGGAATATATTGTTTAACTTGGTAACAAAGTCATCAATGTTAGAGACTTTTATGCAAAAATTGCAAAAATATCATCAATATACTTCAACCAAGTTCTAGAAAAATATTCGAGCTTTTGTTTTGCCTCAACTTCAAATCTACTCATGAATAGACTGACAATAAAAGTAGACAAAGAGTTATAGTCCCCAGGCCCACGCGTATTAACCGCCGAGGACATCGTCAAAGCGTTCAACAGAGTATGGTACGACGGATTGGTCATCTGACAATGGACGCTGGTTTTTTTGGTATCCCTCCTCAAGCTGATCTAATCCTGCATACGAGGCGGGACCATTCGAGCCAAAGTAGAAGGAGAGTTGTCAATCGACAGATGCCTAGAAGCAGGAGTACCCCAGGGGACCTTACTCTCCCCGCACTCGTTCAACCTATACACCGCGGACATGCCAAGGATGAACAACACCCTCTAGTCAGACGACACCGCCATCCTCGCTAGATCCTGATATTCGAGGCAGGCCCCCCGTTACCTGCAGGAAGCCGCTTTGCTTCTCGAGGAGTTGTACAACCGATGGAAGGTGGAAATCAACGCGGAGAAAATCCGAGCAGTGCTGTTCCGGAGGGTTCGTAAGCAGAGGCATCTTATCGAGATCACATCTCTATCCAAGAACATTGATGTGCTCACGAGTAAAAAAAATGTGAAGGAAATTTGTTTTCTCACCAGAATCATGGAGATGTAAGGACACGTCAGACTCACTTGAAGAACTAACATCATTCTACGAAAATATTTTTTTTAGTTTTCTTATAAGTAAGTACCTAGTCTTTACCGCCTTCTGATTAATCTTTAAAAATAGGTTTCCCTTCCCCTACATTTGATCATATAGTCTTTGGCTTTTTCACAATTTTTTTTGCAAAAAAAAATTCGCGCGTTACAGAGCCTACGACCTTGAACATGATACTACGGTGTATTAGTACTATATTCCAAAGTTGGTTCCCTGCTTTTTGACAAATGACGTTGAAATTGACATTGTTAATACTTGACTTCTGCTGATAAATAATCTAAATTTGACGTGTAAAACCAACAACACCTCTAATACAAGGGGTTATTGGTAAAACTCGTCCACCATGCTAAAATCAACATTCGGCAGATTGGAAAATCCTGGCTCCATTTTCTCACAATAATGTCCCGAAATATAGCAAAACACAGTTTTGTAGAGGAACACACAAAACATAACCACAAAACTAATGGTAAACAACTACAGTAGCAAATTAGTGCCCAAGAAAAGGGATTTGCAAATATATTTCTTTAATTTTACTTTTGGCACGCATTTTCTTCTAGGAAAATTGTTGTTTTCAACTTCTAACGAATTATTACCTAATTATAATGTAAAAAAGTAAGAATAAATAATTAAAAGATGGAGTAGATATATATGAAGTTATGTTACGTGCCAGTTTTGTATAATGCACAGAAAATGTAAAATGGTTACTGTAGGATTGCATTCATACATCCATCAAAATAAATTTGAGAGCAACATGAATATATTAACATGTAAGTTACCCTACTACTATATGCCTTACCTACAGTAAAATATTCCGAGAAACAAGCAACTTCCAGTTATTTACAAAACGTAATCGGCCTTATTACGTACTTCTAAAAGTACTGTAGCTAGGAAAAGAAACACAGGACTATATCGCCCGTCTATTTCTATGCAAGTTAACTCCGCTTACTATGTATACCCCGGCAATATCAGCGAGGTATCTCCAGCTTGCATACATTTTTAAAACAAATACGACATTGTTGGAGAACACATGTACCTACAACCGTGCTATAATGGCTGCACCGGGACGTGAGAGTTTTATTAGTATTGTGTTTGTGGTAGAGGGTTCAGGTGCAGATCCAGCGTAATAAATAATGATGTATATATGACTAGACTACCCTAGTCCCATCTTGTTTTTCTTTCCCTTGAGCATCACTTGCAGACTCTGCCAGAATACTATATGAATAATCTACACCTACGGAATTGATTAATTTTAACAGGAGCTCTGTTACCTATATTCCAAATCATTTAGAGAAAGTACCTAAACTAGAAATTAGAAATACTGAATATTTACTTATACAGCACTTAAACCTACACTATCTACTAAAATTTGTAGAGACATATTTTTAATGGACCGTTTGTCTTTTTCTTGAAACAACTCGACTTTCCTGAAGTATTATTTGCGAGCGATATTAACATTGACTATTGTTAAGAAACGTCATCGCCTCAGTGCAGGAAACCTAATAAACCTATAATTAAAAGTCATGCACGTGAGATAGTTTTCAATGTACTTATATAATTTTACTTTAAAAATGCAAAAAATTATTCAGAAACATTGACGGAAGTGGAAGATAAAACATCCCAAGCGACAGGTGAGTTAATAATAATGCATTAAACTTTTCTCAAGAAAAATATAAGTAAAATAAAGAGAGCAGCGGTGAAGTCAAATTTATGTGATAAGATCATCAGTCACGGATATAACGGAATATCAATCTCGAGACATTCCACAAATAATTTCGACGATTTTCCTAAACGTGAAGGTTGTCGTGTTTCAGTAAAGAAAATGGGCTTTACGTGGAGCAGAGCACAAAAAGATCTTATTGAAAAAATGGAAATCAGAGCCATGCGAATTAAATATTTAAAAAATTAAAATATTTCAATAGTCAGAACAGACCAATAGTATTTTTGGATGAAACGTGCTTACATAGTGGACACGTATCTTCTAAAATTGGACTGATGATTCTACTAAAGGATTATTTGCAAATAAGAGATGAATATTAACTATTGTACACGCAGGAGTAGAAATGGATTTAATACCTAATTATCTCTTAATATTAAAATCAGGTACCAAATCTGGTAATTATCATTCAGAAATGAATTCGGAAAATTATGATATTGGAAGAAAAATTAATTCCATATCTACCTGTACTTCCATTGTATTAACCGATAATATCCCCTATCTTATCTTTTCAATCAACTGAAATGACACCTGAATTATTTGAATTGATTAAAAATAATAAAGAACAATATATATAAGATACAAATTTGATGAGATGTGACATGCATATGGTCACACTGTTTTACGGCTCGCGCCATGCAATCCAGATTTAAAGCCAATTGAGTTAATTTAGGCTTCAGTCAAAAACAAAGAATCCAAAAAAATGTAACGTTTGAACTAGATGGTATCAAACGTTTAGCGGAAGAAGAATTTAATAAAATAACTTTGGATGAGTTGCAGAAACGATGTCAATATGTGGTCAAAATAGATGATTATTTGCAAACAGAGTTAAGGCAAGACATAGAAAGTTAAGTGGACACACTAATTATAAACTTGAATGAATTTAGTGATGACAGCAGTATTTATTTGTACAGTTGTTGCCTATTTACCTGATCCATCAGTGGTGGCTCGTGACTAAAGCATCAGGTAGGGCAGACAATTTGGCATATTAAATTTGGCACGCGAAGCATTAATGGCGCCGCAGGCAAAAATTTTTAAAATTTTCATGGTCACGCGTTTTCCTGGCACTTCAGAATTTCAATGAAAAATCCATTTACAAAAAATTACAGGGTTTCACATGATTTTTGGAAAAAGTATCATTTCAGGAAAATGCGTGATCTTGAAAATTTGAAAAATCCATTTCAATGAAAAATCCATTTACAAAAAATTACAGGGTTTCACAAACATGATTTTTGGAAAAAGTTACAAACTTTTTTGAAATAATATTTATTCACGAATTACTGATGTTATAAATAAATTGAAATAAACAAAATATATTTTATTAGATTGTTAAATATTTTTTATAAACCAATAGGTATTTCGTTTGTCAAATTTACGATCAATGATTCAACGAATTTAATTTTCCTTGGCGTATTTTGTTTTTTTTATTTAACTCTAGCTTGTCAATTTACTTTTCAAACTTTTTCTTCGTCCACCATTTTAATGTCGAATATATGTGTTCCTCAAATCGCGCATGTTTTTTAAAGATTCATTAATATGTTTTAAATCAAAATATCCGGCGAATTCCACGGAGTTCGAGTACCTACGTTCGTTCAACAATAAATTACTACATACATAATTATATGAAAATCATAGCTGAAAAGCTAAAGAATAAAGGGCGATATTATTTTCGTATTATAGGATAATATGCAACATAATTAGTTTCCTACAGGCCTAACCTATAGATAGGATATAATAAATATAGGTACTTCGATTAATTGGTTTTCAATAAATATTTAAATACCGTGGTTCTAATAGGTACTAGATAAAATTTTAAATCCCCTACAATTTACTCAGTGGTAATTATAAGAATAAAGTTTTTATTATAATAATTACGTATCACTTCAAGTGTACGGGATTTAAAATTTCATCTAAAACCGAGGTATTTAATATTTATTATTGTTTTGAGACAAAAATTATTAGTTCAGCAAATAGTTACTTTGCCGCTTCAGAAATGTGACGGGTATAGGCTACGGGCATTACGGGCAAGCCCATCTCAGACTGTCTCAGGGTGGATACAACCTAGGCATACGTTTACCGTTTCGCTCGCACAATCGTCGCCGCGTATACCTCGAACGTATATCGCGAATTAATACAGGCCTGCTTGTCATCTACGGGCTTATTAGCAGGTCTCCCTCGCGCTATGGGCAAACAGATCGTACCTATTAAAATTTATTTGGGGATTAATAATATACTTTTCGTTTATAATCTTACTTAAGACTTAAAATCTGTTATGCTATTGTGTTAAAACATCTTGAACATTCTACATGATAATTGAAAAATCTATTTGAATATTGGTTTTTCTTTTATATTTATACCTTAAATCCTAGGGTGGCTACTGCCCACCTCGAGGAGCCGCCACTGTGATCCATCAGAACAATATATTATTATTACTATTTCTATTGCTTTACAGTAGGCCGAATTGTGTGCTGTTGTAATATAATATGTGAAATATATGTATTAGATACTGTTTACTTATTTTAAATACCATGTCTTAAAATATATTTATAATTACTAAGTAATATTAGTTTTTTTTAATACATACAATATTATTGAAGGGTATAATATACATATCAGTAGTTGCTATTTTAAAACAGCAAGGGGTACCTACCATTATATTTAGAGGTAAAAGTTGTTTTGTTTATTATATTAGGCATCGTCCACGAACGAGTCCTACCCGCCGCTGTGATATTATCACTATTTGTCCTACCAATAGCATTAATCGGAGGCATATCTTTACGTGCGCAACGAGAGGCCACCATAAATTGCGATTGCGTAGATGTACGTGTATAAGAGATTTTACAGTAGTGATACTGGAATCTAGTGATTTTCCTAGAATTGTATAATACGTTGCCGAATAACTGCATAAAGTATGATCACGTGGTGTACAAACATTATGAAATACCTAGTATATCTCAACATTACGCATACAAATAAATTATTTCCAAAAGCTTTCTTTGATGCCGCGAGGTCTCGATAAGATTTAATTTATTTTCAATAACAACTTTTAAGGGAAATCTTTATATCAGTCCCCAAATGTGGTGCAGAAGAAACGGCGGATAATGATTTATTACAAGATCTATTTTAAAAATAATTTATTTCAATTTGCCCGGTAAACGTTTGTGAATCCTGAATGTGGAAAAGTAATTTAAAAGTAATTTCAAGCACTCTATTTCCCGATATCAGGCCGAAATTGTTCCGCGCTACGTTAACTGGCATAACGCTAAATAAATCCTGAGGATGACTTCGTGACGTTATTAAAAATACATAATAGTCCAAGCAATCGGGGGGAGGGGTTTCTAATCGCAAAAGGTCGGAAAAAAATGAAATTTGGTGGGATGGTAAACATAGGTCCCCTGATAGCACACCTGACCTGGGGGGGGTTGCCGCTCGAGGGGCGGGGAATGAAAACTCTGCGTGGCGATGGTTTTCGAGAACTATACCTATATTTGTATAGATGTCATGTACACTGAACGAATTGCATGACAATGTAACAATATTTCTGCATAAGAGAAAGTCCAGAATGACCAGAAACACGTGTCAGCTAACACATATTATCATAAATATTATATATAATAACATATTATTTATATTCGCTGATTTTGTCCTAACACTCTTAACCTAAGAGTGACCAACTAAAAAAAACAACCTAGTTCGCGCATGCGCGTGAGAAAAATGTTAACGCGGGAAGCTGTTTTGTCGCTTCTCATTGGTTGTAGCGTTCTATGACCGCATGGCAGCACATTTAAGCCCTATAAAACAACGATTTCTTCACGAAAAATTGCTCGATCCGCTATATAAAGAAATCAGTGTATAGCTTAAGCTCTCTACTTATAACAAGCCAAGTTTCGAATATATAGGATAGGTTAAGTAGAACGGCTGCTACGCGTCAAAGAGTGAATGCCTCGTATCTCGGCTTCTATTGGTCCTACAGTATTTTTTAATTCATATAGAAATCGGCGCAGCAATCGAATTCAGTTTGTAACACATCTCACAAGTTGAAAATTACGGTCCTTAGTTATGGGTTTTTCGTTAATAAAAATTTAATTTCATTATGAAATTGGGATGCTGAAAGACACTGATATTACCTACCGATTGCAATAATTTTCATCAAGATCGTTACCTACGCTGTGACAGGCTGGGGAGCGATCCAAAATGTCAACTTAACAGTGTTGCAATAGGTCGTAATAGTAAAATATTTCAATCGAACGAAGCGCATTTTATTTAGAATTCTAATAGTTATGTAATACTCCAATTTCAATGAAGTTCCTATATTTGATCGTGTTTTTGTTTAATTTTTTCGAATTTCTTAACTTTGGCACTAAATATCACCGGGAAAAAAATTTTGGGTTTTTTAAAATATTTAATCCTTACGTAAAATAATCTGCTGGACTTTTCTCTCTAAAATCATTACTTTTCCCATTGATACTTTTCATATTGAGAGAAAAGTGGAAAAAGTGCCGTTTTCATAATTATTTTGAAATAAAAATCATGAGGCGTATCTCGTTCATTGTAACTTTTTTAATGGCTTACTATATACGTTAAGATCTTTCATTTAAACCCTATTTCAGCGGGTTCCATAGAAAATTAAAATTCACGATGTTTTTTTATCTCTGACACACCTACTACTAATTTTTGTTACTGCTATGCAATCTCCAATTCCCACAATTATTGCCAACCTTTCAGACTCGACGAATAATATACTTCTGACAATAATACATGCCTCATTATTTAAAGAATAACCTCCAGATAGCTTCCCGACAAATCATGCAAGTGATCAATTGCGAAGTTATATGGGAGAAGCCATAATAACCATACATTATTGATGAGAATAAAAAATAAGATTGGTGAATAATAGGGTTATTTGGTGTTAGCACACGGTTAGATCATCTCAATAGGCCGCTTTCTATGCCTTTAGCCATCGCACTCACTCGTTCCATTCCAGACACAATGCAAACATAGTTGGCCTTATAAATAAATCAGCGGGCACATTAGCATATGATTGCCAAGCTCTGAATATCCACTTGTGCTGATAAGACGTGATAACAGTCGGCCGGAAGTGACGCCCTCCCTCTTTATTGCTGTCCCGGAAGTACGTGTGTATACCGCGCCTGATGAAAGGCAGTTCGTTATTTTTTACGAGGGCGGAGCATGTTCCTTCTGATTATTAACATGTGTCAGGGTTTGTATTCGCCCGAGCACCGTTTCTTTATTCTCCTGATTTATTTGATCTTCTGGATTGTACGGTGCGGAGAAATAATTATACACCATTTCGAAAATTTATAATGTGTAATCAGGGCTTATCTCCACTTACAGCCCGACCGCTAGACGGTAGTTTTGATGCTATCGCCGCCCCGACGTTGTTTATTTGCTTATTACTTGAAAGCATAAACAGTGGCACTATTACATATATACATAGTGTTTTTAAGTTGATGCGAGAGATTTTAAGAGGTGAATGTACGCCAAAATTAAGGAGGGTCTTTTATATATGTTTTTCCAAAAACCATTTCCCTTCCACGTTACAGCCCTCTAAAGTTGGGTTAAAAAAAGTATTTTTATTTATTTTCCCCACTATGGAAAAATTTGAGGAATGAAATTTGGCGAAATTTAGAGAAATTTTTCTCTAATAAAATGATAGTCCCCAGTATACCGTCCTTTTTTGAAAGTTATTACAAAAGTGGTAAAAATGGCCTTAGCGGCTTCATTTTAACGAGTCTACCACACTGTAAAATTTTCATAGTACGGAATGGGCCCTTTTCCGCACGCAGCCCCTAAACCGGTCGGTTACGAATTTTTATTACAAAAATTTAATTTAACAATTTTATTTCTGGCCAGCTGACAGCTACTTGTTTCATCCCACAACGTCTTTCTTATGGGTGTTTTCCTTTATTATATGGAGTTCCGCTGCAATTGGTAGTGTATTTGAAGGACTAGGCTAGTTCAGTCAGCTTCTTTATTGCCGTTGTATTGTCAGTGTCCTTTGACCCAACATAGGAGGCAGAAGATGTTATTCATCTGACATCTATTTTATAGTTTTTCATGGCCAGTAGTGATTGTCTACTATCTGTGCAGATTCTGATTGTCTTCCCCATTATTTCTCTGCGAGCAATCTCTTGTGCGGCTATGGTTATACCTGTGAGTTATGTTTGTACTACACTGGCATTTTTATCCTTGTCCAGTTGCATCGAAGTCGCAGATTTCTGGAATATATACCACAACCTGCTACTTCCTTCTTCTTTGATCCATCTGTGAAGACATAGTTTACATCTTCAACGCCGATCTCATCTTCACCAATAGTTTGTATGGTGTAAGGTTTATTAAAGATAAGCCAAGGGGGAATACCATCTGCACATGCCTGTAAAAGGGGTATCGTTTTGACAGCCTCAAGCTTTTGGTTTGGCCACAGCTTGCGTTTTGTCATGGTAGTCAAAGCCACTTCTTCTAGATGTAGATCTAGCGATGGAAGACACAGCATTACCGCCATTGCTCTCGTTGGTGTTCGCATAGCTCCAGATATACAACTATTTGTACCTGGCATAGCTTGAGTTTCGCTGTTATTTGTTGACTTTTGGGCCACCAAATAACAGCTCCAGCGGGCAGGATGTTTCAAAAGCTGTATATTCCTCTATTCTGCCACTATCGTTGAGCACGTCGAGTTATTCCAGTTTCTTCCCGAGTTGACCTTGATATTTTTCTTCGTCGGTTCCTCGTGGATCCCAAAATGGTTTTTTTTTTGGTGCTTTAATAAGATTATGAGTTAATCCACCGTTGGTCTGCCATTGCGACAATGTCAGGCACATTCCAGTTTTGGATTGACTGGATATATTCAATGTAGCCAATATTATATCAATTATAGTTTGACTTCTAGAGTTAACAAATGTCGGTATGCAACATCTGTTCATTATACTAGTAGAATATATACCAGTTGATGCGAAATTATACTATTAGTCCATAACTTGTCCGATAGATTTTCACCCTTGTTTTTTCAGTCCGACAACCCGCATACGAATTAAAATGAAGCCGCTAAGATCAGTTTTACCACTTTTGTAATAACTTTCAAAAAAGGACGGTGTACTGGAGACTAATAGTTTGTGACAGTTTTTGAAACCCTGAGATATTGTTACAATGGGATAAAAAACCAACCCGTATAATATTTTTAAGATGTCGACATTTATTTACTTAAAGAACGACGCCTTAAAAGCTTCTGATAAAAAATATTATAGGGGTTGGTTTTTTACTCAATTGTAATAATATGCCAGAATCATAAAAACTGTTTTGTTTCCTTACTTATTTCACTTAATCTATGCTCATGCAAAGATTCAACCTGCAGATTCTTCGCAGAATTAATAGTTTGCTTAGAAAATTAGAATGATACACCACCCCCTTCCAAATAAATTTACTAACCCCATAGTAAAATCATTTGGTGAAACAGTCAAGTAGGCTGATGTTGAATCTAAAGTTTGATAAGTATTGTCATTATTTTTGTTTTATGTAGAGAGCTTTAGAATTTAAAACTTTCAATTATATATTTTTTTAATTTATCGTCAAGTTTACAGTTAAAATAAATACAAATTGTTCTGTGTTTTAACCCTCTAGAGATTAGAGAAAACAAAAACAATGGCAATACTTGCCATAATGACTTTATCTGACAACAGACTACGTGACTGTTTCACCGAATAATAATACTTCAGTGAATTTATTTGAAAGGGGATATTAAAATATTTAATTTTCATGAGCAAACTATGAATTTTTTGAAGAAAGCTCGAGACACAAAAAAAAGATTGAGGTCATCTTTACACATTACATTTTTTAATAAATAAACGCGTTAAAAAGTTTTGATGAAACATATTATAGGGTTTGGCTTTTTTACCCCCTTGTAACAATATCTCATGGCTACAAAAATTGTCACAAACTGTAATTATTGTTTTAAACTGTAATTTAATACGGCGAATTAAATTCTTCCATAGTGGAGAAAAATAAAAACCATTTTTACCCCAAATTTAGAGGATAATTTGGAGGGGAAGGGGAAGGGATATCTCTATTTGGAAAAATAAAGATATGAATGAGCCCCTTAAATTTTGCTGAACATTAACCTCTTAAAATTTGTCACATCAATTTAGAAACCCTGTTTATATACTGCTGGAATATTCATTATAGATGACATTCATTTAAAAACTGCTTTAATTCTTAATTTTATTTAACCTTTAAGTTTTATCAACATTATAGAGGTATAATTTAGAAAATCGTAGCATTAATAATTACGAAAAAGTCTTTGGGCACGAATATGCATGAGGTCTCATGTTTTCAGATATAAATGTGATATTAAGCAGGCTCTAATAATTCATGTGAAATAATGAAGTTTTCAATTGCTGAAATAGATTTTAAATTTTGTCTGAATTATGCAGACTAAATAAAACAACATTCCACCGAGAACGAAATTTGCAAAATTTATCTCTAATTGTAATTACTATTGCTATTCCCTCACAAAGAGAATGATTGTTCAAAAATTCAACTTTTCAATTACGCTTTGTTAACCGTAACTTAATAATAGATTGTATTTTACCCAAAAAAAAACTTTAACACACCGCTCCTTTTAAATAATGATTAGAAAGAAGCCAGTGGAAATAGCGTAATTGCAGTACGGTAAGGTTAATGGAAAATCGGGGGCCGCTACTGAAACGAACCTGCCTCGGTGGAAAATTCCACTGATTAAATTTCTTGTTTTTCTCTAATGTATAAGTTCCATGTACAATTATATAGTATGTTCATTTTCACATTTTCCTCTTTTATTACTTTACTTCACTTAGAAATATGTCTATGAGGGTTGTTATTGCTAAAATTTTGCGGGAATTACCAAGAACGTATTTTCTATATAGCATATTATCGCAAATTATGGAGCTCTTTCATTTGCCAAATTTAGCGTTCTGTAACGTCCTCTAGCGGCCATCTTACAAGCTTGAATATAATTTCCAGATAATTATTTAGTCCACTTTTGTTAAACATTTTCCTCCCAGCGTTCTATGATATACAGTTTCTATCATAAATTCAATATTCAGTATTAAATATATTTTGATACCATTGTAAGAAACTTATTCCTTACGAATCGAGAATTATAATTTCCCCTGTTATGTTGGCAAGAAGGGGGATATGTGATTCAACTGAGTGATTGCTGAACGCTCAATGCGGTACAACAGCAATATAGCCTAGAGGTAAAAGTTAGGAATTTCCTGTCTTAATTAAATAATAGTTTCTCAGTCCCTATCCCGGTAGGGTAAGTTTAATGATATTCCATCGAAATTCCAATGTAAGGTACTGATACAGCATAATGGAGATTTGGTAGCAGCATAATGGTGGCAGTCATTTATTGGAGTTAAGTTTGGGGGAGAAAAATATTATAGGTATTATAATGCCCCAGTAGTATGCCTTTAGAAAATAATTCAGTTGTCAACGATCATCCTAGATCAGCCTACATATCATCTTTTTTGTAAAAATTATAGAAATATTTTATATTTTGCTGACATGCAGCATGTCATTTGCAAATGCAGCTTTTATCATTAATAGAATTTAAAGATATCTTTGAAGTTTGCAGATAATTCGAGGAGTTTACCGATAGAGGTTTATCCTATGACAGAATTATGGTGAATTTTAGAGAATCATCTGCATGAGTGACCTCTGTTATATTCACCTGAATGTACGGCGTCTATTTGAGTACGAGTGCTCTTCTGGTAAAGCGGCAACTACCTGTTATCCGCTCTCTCCCGCTCTTTGGTCTACTAAAATTATTGACGCGGCCAATTTAAAATCTTAAACACGTCCTTAATTCTTTGTACCCATTTTTATTACTTGAAAAATATTGGCAGTAGAAGCAGTTGTAATAATGACACTCTTAGATTTTACTATATTATTTATTCTTTTCTGGAATAATGCTAGAATCTGAACCGCATAAATAATTAAGAACTGTTAATAATTAATAATAATAATAATAATAACAATAATTACTAAGTAGATGATTAGGTTTAATTATTAGTTAAAGCGATGAGTCTTTTATATTAAAACTAAGAATATTTTTTGAAAGTACATTAAGAATTTCGTATGCCAACTCAGTCTTTTTACACAATGTTTTTTTTAAATAATTGTTCAAATCCAATATATTGGTATATTCCACTAAGAGCTTATACAGGCATGGGTATTTAATGGGCAGCCTACTACTGCCCGCCGACGAAATTTGTGCAGCCCGCGAAATATTTCTAAAATGCTATTCAATCCGGCCCACCGACCGTATGCAACAAGAAAATATATTTTGTTAAAAATCAACTTATTTTTTTCTTTTAGTTTTTTAGTTTTTAGTTTTTTTAAGTTATTATTTTGTTAAGACGTAAATTTGACGAATGCAGTTTGTACAAATTTTACGCCAAATACTTTCCAATGGAGAAATGTAAGAACTTGGCAATCTTCATCTGCAAAATGATGGCACTGTTCGGAGGCACGTATTGCTGTGGGCAATTTTTTTTCCAAAATGAATTTTACGAAGTACAAAAATAGGTCAAGATTAACGGATTGTAATTTGGAAAATACCTTGCGTATAGCAGTGGCTCACGAATCACTCGCGCCTAATTTTGATATGTTAGTTAAACACTGTCAGTGTCAAATATCATACTAATTAAATGAAAACAAAATTAAATTCATTATATTCATTATTTTCTATGTTTTATACTCCACATATTGTTTACTAACATATTTATTTTATAACTACAAACTAGTAGATAGAAAATATATATTCATTTTAATTTTGTTGTTACATGACAATTATTTTTATGTGCCTCTTGTACCTATGCATTTGCAATGTGAATGTATTTCGGTCGTATCTATATGTAATAATATTTGTATACTAAAAATAAAAATATGTAAAAAAACTTTTAACATAAAGGGTTTTATTTCAAATCATCAGTAGTTGTACTAAAAACTGCAAAATAATTGGGACACAAACCTTCCCGAGATTCTGACGTTTCGTAAGAAATAAAGACGTGGGTTTATTATTTTTACTGCTTATATTGCTTACCAAACGCCAGAATCTCAGGAGGTCCAGATTTGTGTCAAATTATTTTGTAGTTTTTAGTACAACTGATTATTTAAAATAAAACCGTTTAAGTTAAAAAAATGTTTGCCTACATTTGTTTTGTAGTTTTTAGTTTTTTAAAGTTCCACTGTCCACTGTCTAAGTATGACGTATGGGACTCGTTAAAAGCAACCAAATGAGCCCAGTTACCTTAAACAACCAAGTTTGAAAGAAGTCGGTTCATAAATTCTATAGTCCGTCATTTTGTATGCGCCATTTTGATTTTCTAAGTTTGAGTCAATAATTGTATTGAGTTACCTTAGACACCGAAAACTTTCAAGTATGAGACAAATCGATTCATAAATAAGATAGTCCACCATTTTAGAACCGCCGCTTCGATTTTTTGTAATATTTTCTTAACACTCGGAGTAGTTTCCATAAACACCAAAACACTTTCACTTCGTTCGACGCACGTTTCGCCAACCAAGTTGGCATCGTCCGGAGACGATTAAAAACTAATCTTAAAACCCGTTTGACTTTGAAATTTCAAAAATTACGCTATCTCGGAATCTTCTCGCCCAAAGCATCTACAAATTTTTAATATGGCCCTAAGTTAAATAAAGGTTGCTCACGCCTACTTAATAGATATGGGACAGGATACCGACAAATGATACCATGTAATGTTGAACGTACAGCAAGATATATAGTGTGGGATACTTTATTTAATAAATATGTATAGAATAAATTGACTGGCCCACATTTCATTTATATTTATAAAATGGACAAGGATGCCTAGGCTGGCAGCTGCAGAAGAGCAATAACGTTGCTCGATGGGCTCTGAAATGGCGATTGTTCAGAATGCGGGTTTCTTTGATGATAAAGTGCAGAAATAACATAACGCATGGATCCATATCGAAAATGTAGTGGATGGGAATAAGAATGGAATATTGAATGAGCGCTACCGCGGTGTACATTCCGGGGAACAAGGATTGCACCAGCTTACTTTATCAAGTGTGCCGGATCTTTTAGCAATATATGTAATATTGGAACGTTGCGAAGGAGGCGCTTTCCTGGTTGGCAAGCATCAATTCCCCTTATCTCTTTTATATCCTTCGGATTATTGCTCATCCGACGTCAAAAATATGGTTATGTGTTAGCGTTAAAAATGAAGCCCTTAATATCAATAGCTTGTGATTCTGATTTGCCGACTTGGCAAGGAGAATAACAAGAGTTACAAATTTTACAACAACAATTACAAGGTAATTTTAAAAATTAAATTCAATCATCTCTAAAAGTGAAGCATAAGTAAATCATAAAAATAGAAACGGACACACAAGAAAGTACGTCAACTTTCGTTCTCTATGTTAGAGAGACTGGAGACCCTTTCTTTTTTTAATCTTCTATAAGTGAGCTGCCGATTGTATGGGAAGGCAGGCACATACCGAAATGAGGCTGTTATTTGTTCATTCTCTTTATAGAACAAAGTGTTTTGTTCAATAAAAGTTACGGTCCTCTATAGAATAAATCGTGAGCATAGAGTAAAACAGTAACAGAACAATTTATTATTGCAGTAATTGTATGGCATGTTTGGGTCTATAAAGAGATGTGAAAACAAACCAGAGGCCAAAGATTGCCTCTAACGAGTCAATTAGATACTGGCACTATTTATTATATTATTGTCGATTCCTGCAATCGTCGTATTTATGTCCTTTATGTTTTCTGTTGGATGGATAATTTTCAATTGATTTTTCAATAGTATCTAATGATAGTACCATAAAGATAAATGAAGTTACAACACAGTAAACTCAATTCAAAAAAATCCTCACCTTACATTTAATGGATAAAATATTGCCATATATAAATAGAATTGGACTGAGTGGAATTGTATATGGACTTGGTGGAATGATATGAATATATAAATCTAGTTGCTGTTTATATATATATATATATATATATATATATATATATATATATATATATATATATATATATATATATATATATATATATATATATATATATATATATATATATATTGGTTGAATGTACTTGGTGATTCCCGGATGTTCTCCCACGTCTTCTATTCTTCTTAAACGACATTTCGGCAGTCACATCTGCCACCTTCAGGCTTGTTGCTGCTTCTGGTTGCAGTTCAGTTCAGTTCGAGCAAACAGAAAGAGGCAACAAGCCGTTACGGTGAAGAACCTGGAAATGGCAGACGTGACTCCGAAATGTCGCAAACACAGATAGTCATATTTCATAATTGGTTAGATTTATCAACGAGGGAATCAGAACAATCACTGCTACATACTATGCAATTCAAATTGCCATAAACGATTCATATAAAAGTGACACAGAGTAGCTGTGGGACAAGATATAAATCATCTGACACTGGTTATTGTTTAAAAGATGCCAGAGGAAAGATAAAGGCAAGGGCGTATTTACATGTATTGTTACTCATTTGCCCACGCGTTTAGTGGATGCAATACGACTTGGTCTTCGGTAATGGAATAGTACAGATTGTTGGAGTGGTCAACAACAGAAACGATATATATGGAAGACGCCGTTAGTAACCCCAAATATGCAAAGAAGCAGTAATAATTTTACGATGGCGATTTACGATCGCACTGTACAAAGCTCCACCAAAAGACACGTCTTTAAGTTATAAAAGATCCATTTCCTTTAACAAATTTGTTGGACACTAACATCTACAGCATTACAACACTATTCCTACCACCAAATTTAGTCTTGGATAGGCGAGAATATGATTTCTATAGAGTGGGATTGAAAAAAAAAAGAGAGACACCCTATCGAGAGTTTTCATCAACGAGACACTGGCATCAGTTGCCATGCTTCAGCTGGTGTGGTACAAGAAGGGTAGTGGGAAGGGTAGTGCGCTGCTCAACTTCAACGCCCTACCCCCTACTACCCTACCATATCTATATATATATATATATATATATATATATATATATATATATATATATGTATATATATATATATATATATATATATATATATATATATATATATATATATATATATATATATATATATATATATATATATATATATATATATGTGTGTGTGTGTGTATATATATATATGTATATATATATATATATATATATATATATATATATATATATATATATATATATATATATATATATATATATGTGTATAAAGAATATACTTACCCATTATATATCTGTAAGTATATATGGAAATGATTCATTTAGAAGTTGTACAAGTTCTTACGCCTTTATTGAGGCTCTGCAAAATTATGTACGATTTATTTTTCAAGTATAGAGTGCCACTATACTTGAATTTAACATCAACATCTATATACCATTCTCATACTGACACTTTTATGTGACATTAGTTTTACAGACAACTCACATTCATAGAAAACGACTACATAGTAATCTATTTACAATTGTTCTCCCTGAACAAATTGAAAAAAAAACAAAAACCTACTGCAAGACTATACCTACAATACCTACATGTGTACAAACTTAAACTAAAAAATAGAAAATAAAATATTTTTAACAAAATAACAAAACCGTCTTCTAGAAAATCTATTCTAATAAACTGCATTAAAAAGTAAAAAATAATTACATTATTCATTCATGAACACCCTTAAAAACTGTTGATAACTTCTGTACGTAT
>CAXKVY010009243.1:0-17274 GCA_964058915.1 Tetropium fuscum | reverse complement strand
TTAGAGGTTAGGGACGCATTAAATTTGTATATTTATTAGAGTTATAATATCTGCAGCAACAAACTTATGAACGTAGTTAATATACGCTACTTAAAAAAAAGATCTTACCTGTTTTCAAAGAAATCCCTCTAACTCGCTTAACAAATAAGATAACTGGAATCAACACCGTATCTTCACACACAACTATTGCATCCGCCAATGGCGTTACAGGCGCGATATTTGAATTTGTATTCGAGAAACGTGTGCTATGCCAACTCAGGCGGTCTGCCGTCTCAAGTACATTTCCTCTATATGCGTTACGTAAATTTTACATACATAGTCCAGTTGCATCGGAGCCGCAGATTTCTGGAATATATACCACAGCCTGCTCCATCCTTTTTCTTTGATCCGTCTGTGAAGAGATAGTTTACACCTTCAACGCCGGCCTCATCTTACCATCTGCATATGCCTGTACCATCTGCATATGCCTGTAAAAGAGGTATCTTTTTGACAGCCTCAGTCCACAGGCAGCTTCTGGTTTGGCCACAGCTTGCGTTTGGTAGTATGCCAACGGATTTGAGACAAGTCATGGTAGGCAAAGCCACTTCTTTTAGATGTAGATCTAGCGGTGGAAGACACAGCATTATCTCCATTGCTCTCGTTGGTGTTGTTCGCATAGCTCCGGTTATGTACAGACAGGCAAATCTTTGTACCTGGCATAGCTTGAGTTTTGCTGTTATTTGTTGACTCTTGGGCCACGAAACAACAGCTCCGTAGGTCAACATTGGTCTTATGATAGCAGTGTAAATTCACAGGACCACCCTGGGTTTCATTCCCCAGGTTTTCCTTACGGTCCTGCGACACTGCTCATATGATATGTAGGCCTTATTTATTCTTCTTTCGAGGTGAAGATTCCAGTTTAATTTAGCATCGAAAGTTGCCCCCAAGTATTTCACATGTGGTGCAAAATGTAATGCTGTGTTTAGAAGAACGGGTGCTCTCATTGGCTCCAGTTTTCTTTTCCTTGTGAAGAGTACCATTTCCGTCTTCCTGGGGTTGACGGATAGGGCATGCTCCACACATCAATTTTCGATTATTCTTAGGGCCATCTGCATTCTCTGACAGAGAGCTCCTTCGAATTTTCCATTAAGCAGTATAGTTAAGCCATCTGCGTATGCAATTGTGTAGAATCCTTCCACGTTGAGGTGATTTAGGAGACCGTCAAGAACCAGATTCCATAGCAGTGGTGATAAAACACCTCCCTGCGGACAGCCTTTCGCAACCAGTCCTCTTATGACAGTGTCTCCTGCACTGATTTGTACTGCTCATTTAGAGAGCATGTTGGATATCCAGCTGCTCACAATATGAGGAACATTCCTATGTGATAGGGCCGCTGTAATTTTAAGAAAGGTAGTTTTGTCAAATACACCTTCTATATCTATAAAGACACCCAGGGTGGATTCTTGGACTTGCTACCACATGGAGGGCAGTATCGGTGGATTTTCCTGGTGTGTATGCATGTTGGTTGGGATGCACATGATTGTTAGTCAATATTACATCCCTTTGATATTGCTCACATAGCTTCTCCATTGCCTTCAGTAGAAATGAAGTTATGCTAATAGGACGGTATGCTTTGGGGGTGGAAGGACTATTCCACCCTGCTGGACTATCCTCCCTGCCTTTCGTATGAACAATACTTTTACTTCTCTCCATGTCTTTGGGATGTAGAGGTATGCTGAGCACATCCTAAACATCCCAACCAGGTGCGGCAGTAGTTTTTCCAGGCCCCACTGAAATAGTGGATATATGCCGTCAATGCCCGGCGGTTTGAATGGGGAAAAGCTCTGTAATGCCTATTTGATTCTGTCTTCACTTACAATTTCGTTGGCCGTTGGCCAGTCCGAATTTGTTGGTTGGGTGTCGACTTCATTTGGCAATTCCCTTCGATCTGTTGTGACAGATTCAGGGAAGTGAGTTTGCATGAGCAGCTCTAGGCTTTCGCAAAGGTTATTGGTCTTGGTACCATCATCCCTTTTCAGTAACCTAAATCATGATTTTTGTCTTTTTAGTGAGGATTTTACATAGCCTGGTAGCTTGTGAGTAGTCTTCAATTTCCTCACAGTAGGCTCTCCACGATTCTCTTTGTTTTTGTCTAACTAGTTTTTTAAACTCCCTCAGGTGGGTCTTGTATTGGTCCCAGTCTGAAGTTTTGTCCGTTTTGCTTTGTTGAAAGATACGCTTGTCCTCTGTTTCAAGTCGGTCAAGTCCCGACACCACCATTTGGTGGCTCCCAGGGACTCTCGAGACTGAGCGGGCAGGATGTTTCAAAAGTTTTCCTCATGGCTGTTTTTAGAGTGTCTGTATATTCCTCTATTCTGCCACTATCATTCACCCGGTTCCTCGGGAATCCCGAAATGGTTTCTTCAGTGCTTTAACAAGATTAATTTCAAAGTGAATCCACCGGTGGTCTGCCATTGTGACAATGTCAGGCACATGCCAGTTTTGGATTGATTTTGATATATTCAATGTAGCCAGTGTTATATCTATTATTGTTTGACTTCTAGAGTTTACAAATGTCGGTACGCAACCTCTGTTAATTATACTAAGATTACTACCGTTAATATAGTCATAAAGTGACTTTCCTCTTGCACTGTTGTCTGTACTGCCCCAGGTCACATGCCGCCTCACATAAGCCGCCCGGATCTTGGGGGAGGTAAACTGATGCCACAACAACAGCTTTTGGTTTGCCGGCAATTATACATTCCACCTTCGCTGCCGTCAGGTGAGACGTTGAAAGGTGTTGTAGAGGCTGAATTTTGATGTGCTGAGGGGCATAGATAGCCATCCTCGGCCTATCTGTTCTAGGTGAGCAAAAAATAACACCATTTAATCTTGTTAAGCCAGATATTCTGGTTTTAACTATCCAGGGTTCCTGAATTAGCGCCAATGGATCCTGCTCCACGTCGAGGTGGTGGCATAGGGCTGCCGTTGCAGCCTAGCAGTTTGCAGGTTGCATTGCACTATTCTTTCCTTATTTATATCCGCCCTTGAGGTGTCCAAGGGGGATATGGGGTGTCCCTAGAGTGGGTACTCGTTTCCCTCTCGGCTTGCTGTAATAGCACTTCCCGCCTCTTGGCGTGCTCTCTCCTCCTCCTTTTGGCTTCAGCGCAGCGCCACTGACTCTATTTCTTCTACGAGGTTGATATGCGGTGAGACATGCGTCCCATGCCGCCGGCTGATTTAGCTGCGGTGAGCTATGTTGCAGGTTTGTTGGCATTGTTTTTGTTATCCATGATTATGGAGACGATCTTCGTCCATCTAGCTCTCCACCCACCATGTAGCGCCACATTGGGGAATGTCGTGCAGCAAGCCCACACGATCACCAGAGCTACTAGATGGATATAGTCCCCCCACAGGACAGGCAGCGCGCATGGAAGTTATGCATTACTGGGTGCCAACACCAATTGACAAGCATCTCTGCAGCCTCCCATGCGTCCCCTGTCCCAGAAGGGGCTCACCCTACCGGCCCTCTAACGGGACGGCACAGCCGATTGATCGAGGTGGGTTAGCGCTCGACCACCCGTCTAGCCGAAATCCAGACCAAAGTGGTGTGTTGTAGGCACGGCCTACTCAACCACCAGGTACCCTTCATCCGACGACACGGGTGGCCACGCACGGCACAAACACGTGGGAGCTGGTCCGCGGGTGTGTGTTAGCTGTGAGCCCGACCAAGAATATAGGTCCGGAGGACCTGCTTATGGCACTCCAAACCATAGCACCGTGAGGTACTATGGTACCCCCTATCCGCCACCTGGGGACGACCTCGGTAGTTAACTCAGACCCCGAGCAGGACTCCCTCCTTCCGATCCGGAATAACGCAGACGTTGTGTCACATCCAGTGACTGCGTGCCAGAAGAGTATGCATTCGTTCATACCACCATTATATTTTCGGATTTCCCGATTATAAAAAACTTCTCCAAGAATGAACTCAATAATTAACTCGATAAACATTGCCAACCTAGACTTCTAACAAGTATTGGAAGTACAATCAGATTTGTATGGCATATAATTCGAACTCGCAAGGCTAGTCGTCGCGTCTGCTGACGTTCAAGCAGCCGTATCTTTTACTCGATTACTTCGATTACTTATTTTATGCACTACAACATTTGCTTCAGTCATTTTTGAGATATCTTCTACCTAAAATCGTCCACGTCGCATGCGAAAAAGATGTTGATTTTTTTTACTTCCGCCGGGTTTTCGGTTTCCTGTGTCATCGGAAGTTGAGATATAGCAACCGTTAAGGGTTTTAAAAGTAGATAATTCATTCTAGTTTCATTTGGTACTATCCTGAAGGACGTAAGCCGAACATTTCTTACGCTACGTTTGTTCCAGTACGTTGCAACGCTTCTTCTTTTTGAACTAAAACCTGGGATATAGTGGGAATCTCTCTATAGAGAATTATATCGCATAGGGTAAATCAGCGGCAAATAAACGGTTTCTCTCCATTGATATTGAAGAAAGAAACTAAAGAATGAACAGCAAAAAACACTATCAACACGTAAGTTATGTTGTTTGTTGCTGTTCTTGTTTCTACTTCTTCGACGACGTGTAACGTCCCACTAATCAAGAGTCTTAATTTGGCCGAGCTCGGTCTCCTGTTTCTAGTCTTGATAAACAAAACATTTTCAAAATAATAACCAATATTTTTAACTAAAACATTTGTAAATACTGAAGGTGTTTCAAAAACTAGACATAATGAAAACCTAGTTGCTATTTAAAATAAACTATTAACAAGCGGTACCACCGTAACGTAATTTATTACTTCTTTTATCCAGTTGCTTTTCACTTGCTTCCTATTTATCCAATAGCAAACAACGATCGTTGTGTTCACATATGGGATTTTTTGTTCATGAGTTCAATTGTCAATATTATAACATTGGTAGTTAAGTGCCCTGAAAGATTGGGCACTTAACGATATAATATCGACATGTAATTAGTTATGCATTTAGTGACCTATACATATTTGAGTTTAGGATATTTTAGAATATTTATATATTTTATTCAACAAGCACTGTATTAGGTATTTATTACCATATAAAAATGGGTTGTGAAGTACCATGCGTTTTAAAGTTTGACCTTTACTGGAAATTGGTATATTGGGGGGGTTAGAAAAAAGATTGGATGAAGGCCTGAGGATCCTCCCTTAAAACCACCCCAAAACCAATCCCAACGGTATTTTTTTCGTAATTTTCTCAAAAACTATTAATTTTTCGGGAAAATGTCAAAAGCCCTAATTTAAAGAGAATAAAAATTACCATTTATTACTATTATTACTCATTGCCATTTATCTGAGACCACGCTCCCGCGGCAGCTGTTGAGTGCTCCCAGATCTCAGTTGAACTGCCACAGCCCATCCCCAAGCCTGCTTAAGTCACCCATCCAAGTGCCACCAACGCCGTATTGCTTAACTTCGAAGAGCGACATCTTACCGGTCAAGTCTCGCGACTAGGCGGTCCCTAAGGGGTCGTCTTAAAGTATGGTTGTAAAAAAAACTTCCCTGTCCTTTATTATGCAAATGTGTATGTGTGTTCGAAATTTTTATCACTATTATATTTTAGTATATTTTTGATTATTTTGTATTTTATGCTCATCTTATAAAACTCATAGATAAATATAAGACGAGTAGATATTTATTTATTGGAATTTTCTAAAAAAAAGTAGGAAATATACCTATACTTAGTCTTATTTTAAGTATTGTAAAAGCTTATATTTTGTTTTTCTTTCAATATTTTGTATTTTAAGTTTGTCTCTTTGCTATCTCACATATTCAGGACCGTACAGAGTAATTATATTGGGACTGACAACGTTTCACCTATTCAAAACTAAAAATTTTGAATAAAGTAGAAAATTATAGAGTGCATTACGAGTATTGCTTCAATAGTTTTGGGGGGTTGTTTTAGGATTTCTTGTTAAAAATAAACATGTTATACACCACTTTTATTTTTTTAATTCGGGCTCCTTATATTTTTCCGAACTCAGAAACTACTTATTCTACTACTCAGAAACTATTACTTAGTTTCTGAGAGTTAAAAACTTGAGTGCGTGTTCAAGTTTTTATACTTCACCATAACTCACACCATAGGATTCATACCTACTACTGTTTTCTACACACTTTATATTTTAATAAAGAAGATAATATTAATTTAGTCATAATTATTATCCTTGTAGTGCATGATAAGTAGGTACCTACCTACATAACATTGTTCAGATTAAAATTAGCTTGTAAACATATTACCAGATTACTTAAAATACTAAGAAATTGCCCCATTTACTGTAATATTTTCTTATTTAATTAGCATGAATATTTTTTATGGATAAAACTTTTTGCTCATAATTATAGAATGATAAACTGTCATCTGTTGAGTTCAAGCAGAAACATTACAAGTAGTCACTTTCCACATTAAATATCACAGGTAGCAAGGAGCCTTTATTAATATTAACACGTGAACTAAGAGACAGATCATTTAATTCTGAAAATTTATAATAAATACTTTGAAATCCGATCTCATATCTACCTGATATATGAGGTTGTCGAGGCATAAACCAGTATGTAAAAAATGTAAACGTAATTATGTATGCCAACTATTTAGCATCCGAACATTCCTTTAAAAGTTTTTGTAGAAGATTAATTAAAAGCCTAAAGCGTAGATAATGTTTTAGTAATTATAAAACTTCCATTTCCAGTTTGAGTGAAAATTAAAAAATGCCGCTTTTTAAGTAAAAACACTGACAAGTTAATCAAGACAGCCATGACTCAGCAGTACCAAAACATGCGTTCCAAATCTGCGCTAATGATGAGTTAGTTCTACATGACTTGCTTGTTTTATAAAATAACCAATAATTCTATGATTTTATAAATACAGCAACTTAAGCCAGCCATTATAACCGCAGTTTTTTAAACATCTTGTTACATTATTCAATAAAATATTTAATATTTCCAACATATGAGCAATAATAGTACCTAGGTTGATGGGTAAGTACCTATGGTTTAAGTAGTTACATATTCACAGCATATATATATATATATATATATATATATATATATATATATATATATATATATATATATATATATATATATATATATATATATATATATATATATATATATATATATATATATATATATATATATATATGCCAAATGCTTTTATATATAATATGTTCAAATAGAACAAATATAAATAGTAGACTAGGTTTGTGTATTCTAAGAATTTGAGTTCCGTCAAAAACTAATGTCATAAAACGTCACTGCAAGTGTTGGAGTATTAATATTTTAAATTCAAGTATAAATGATCAATGAAATGAATCGTATACTGCTCTGAAGATCCTCAAGAAAGGTGAAAGAACTTCTAAGTGGTTCGTTTTCGTGTGTATAGTGGTTCGTTTCCGTATGTATGTCCAGATATAGCACTGGTAAGTGTGTTTTCCTTCTTATTCGTCTATTTGCTTATTTCTATGTAATGAAATGCTACAAACCCAAGATTACTTTTCACAAAACAAATATGAATAGCAAAGAATTTCAAAGCTAATATATATATATATATATATATATATATATATATATATATATATATATATATATATATATATATATATATATATATATGTATATATATATATATATATATATATATATATATATATATATATATATATATATATATATATATATATATATATATATATATATATATATATATATATATGTATATATATATATATATATATATATATATATATATATATATATATATATATATATATATATATATATATATATATATATATATATATATATATATATATATATATATATATATATATATATACATATATATACATATACATATATATACATATATATATATATATATATATATATATATATATATATATATATATATATATATATATATATATATATATATATATATATATATATATATATATATATATATATATATATATATATATATATATATATATATATATATATATAGAAGTTTTTATTGACATGTATACAATGTTGTATTACCAATCAAGTTGATTTAGGGTAATACAACATTGTATACATGTGAGTAAAAACTTCTATAAACAGTGAGTAAAAACTTCTATAAACACAGAATACCATGAAATTGTCCCTGATAAAATATTTTTTGTACCTGCGTTAATTTATATAACAGGTATATAATGATTATTTTCTGAATAAATGACAGTTAGCCGTATACAAATATTGTGTAGTATTTATACAACAAATTATAATATGAGTAGTGTATAAAGGTTATACAACAATTGTCTACCGGTAAAAATTTGTTAATCTCCTTTAAAACTAGGGTTGACATGGGACAAGTTAAAGGCCTTTCAATTGTTTCGTCTTTTTAAAATTAGGGCCTACTTAACTACCAATCAGACCATTTTATCTTATTCAATTGGCATCGACACGCGATCGGTGACCCGTGAATGTATAATATGTGGTGTGGTCTGGTATGTATACTTTTGTTTTCCTCTGATATTTGATAAACAATGGAAACTTTGGGATTAGGCCAAGATTACTACTGGATAGGGCTGGAACCTTTGATGTAACTATAACACTCGGAGTAGTTTCCACAAACACCAAAACACTTTCACTTCGCTCGACGCGCGTTTTGCTAACCAAGTTGGCGATTAAAAACTGTTTTTAATCCAGATTAAAACCAGTTTTTAATCGTCTCCGGATGATGCCAACTTGGTTGGCGACACGCGCGTCGAGCGAAGTGAAAGTGTTTTGGTGTTTGTGGAAACTATTCCGAGTGTTAAGCCAAGATGTTCTAGAGAAGCTCAAGCTCAGGTACGTACATTACATAATGTTGTTAATAAAATATATATAATTCAGATTTGGGCAATGCAGACATTTTTGTTTCTACTTAAATTGATAGCACGTATCTAACCTGCAAACACAGCTCAGCTATAGCTTGCTATAATTTTTCTGTATTATTTTTGCTTTTATCTTAATATTTTTTTGTCCTATAATGTTCCCTATTCTGTTTTTTTTTGTAATATTAGGAACGAATCTTCCATCCATACATACCTATAAAGATACCTAGGTGTATTATGGGTATAATCACCTTTATTGTGATTATAGCCATAGGGACCTTTGGTATAACCAAGACTTAGATACCTATGCCAAAGTTGTAACCTACTGAAAATCAGTAAAATTTGCCTATTATACATAGGTAATATGACCAACGTATACCTACCCTATCCATGTACAAAATTATAAATGTATTATTCAGACAGGCAGTCGTAATATTTAGAGATAAAATGTGCGATACGTAGGTATGTTGTATTTTATTAATATAGATATAGAAGCCCATATTTTATCAACTAAAGTTTTTTAAAGTTACATACAGAGGAGCTGTCTATATTAAAATCTGTCTGAATGTTTATATGAATAGTCTGTATTTTTGCATAAACTTTGAGCATAAACTTGGTTGCGCGTTTTAGTGGATATTATTATGATAATACCATTGCCCATATCTTCCCTAAAGCGGGGCCAAGGCTAATTTTCAAAAAAAAAAATATTTGGAATATAAATCTAAACAAATAAAAGTTTTAGCAGAGGTAAATGCCCATAATAAATACACACATGTTTCAAATCAAAATATCGCTCCCGCACTTGTAGCCTATTGCCTGCTGAATTTGACTTTAATTTTTAATCATTATACTTAAAAAAATATGTACAATTGTATGTTATTTGATAGTGTTAATGTTTTGTAGTTCTGTTTATTTTTAAGAAAATAAACTGTAAATAATAATATTCTGTTTATGCTCCATGTTATGTTCCAATAGGGGCCAATGTTATCATGAATATTTTGATAAAACCTGTAATAATCATATTGATAAATCTTAATCATTATGCATCTTTAACAGAAGCATAATTTATTATTTTTTAAATATTTTTGAATAATACATTACCTGGTTTAATAATTCTAAATAACAAATAAATGACTATATATAGTACATCCATGTTACGAACAAAAGTATCAAACCCTCTATGTGGCAATATAAAAAGATTTTAATGGTTATACAATTAAAATATTATAATTAAAACATTTTAATATAAAGGCTATATAAAAAAGTTTCTGTGGTTATGCAACTACAATTCTAGATTAGAACATTTTTAATATACGTACTATACAATTAGACAATGCTGGTTATACAAAAATATTATGAGGCTATATAACAAGAATGTTGCGGTTATACAATTAATATTCCAGATTATATAACCGCTATACAATAAGATTACTGGTTAAATAACGGTTATATAACTGGAATATAAGAGTTAATATTCTTAATATAAGGGCTATATGAAAAGGTTTTAGCAGCAACTCATCTAATGACAGGTTTTCAGAAAAACGCGTTGTATAACCTTAAAAAACAGTTCATTTGTCACAAATAGTATACAAGTTTTTTATAGGGGCTATTCAATTTTCATATAACGGTTAATGTCTCTTCTCTCACTGGTGTATATATATATATATATATATATATATATATATATATATATATATATATATATATATATATATATATATATATATATATATATATATATATATATATATATATATATATATTCTCAACTTTCTATACACCGTAGAAATGTGTGTCAATATGAAAAATATAATTTCATATTGGCACATATTTGTACTGCGTATAGAATGTTAAGAATATATAACTTAAACCAGTACCCAATAAGATGGACGTTTTATGTCATGTGAAGCCATGGATTTTATACAGTTCTGATATGTTTTTATTATATGAGTTTTGAGAAATTTCGTCAAGTTCTCTTGATTCTCCAGTTCTTTATATGGATGAAAATACTAGACAATAAGCAATTCATAAAATTAGAAAAATCAATCGATAATTTACCGTAAAGTTTTTTTAGAATCTATCGATGTTGAAGATGAATCAGAAATGGCTCTTGCCGTTGATTGAAAAAGTTCTCAACGCTCTTATTGAAAAAAAAATGGAAATAAGGCAAATAACGCTAAATACTGACGTAGAAGAAGATATATGTTACCATGGAAAATGAAATATAATAATAATGATTGTAATATATCCATAATACAGGAAGTTGGAGATGAGTATGATTATTATGATCACTCGAAAAGTTATATCAATTTTATACATAAAATTAGCCACTGAAGTAATTAGGGAAAAATTGTGATAATTGAAAATATTATACCGCATATGAATACATATAATATTTAATAATGACATTGAAAGAAATTTAAAAACGATTAATAGGGGCGTTAGCAATCTGCAGAATGGTAACGGTGGAAATATTTATATTCCCAACAATATAAACTAAAAACACAAACTAAAACCAAAAAAACAGCAAAATTAAGAGAAGAGAAAAATAAAACATTTGCACTAAATCTTAAAATTCATGCAAACGAGACATATTGATTTCTATGAGGCAATATTAAAAATCTTTGCTTTAATAAGAAGAGAAATAGGATTTTTATTTATTCATAATATATTTGGTTTATCAATATTTCTGTAAAAAGCATACTCGTTTATTATTTATTAAGTACAATTTTAATTAAAAAATTCACAGATTTCGTAATTTTTGTAACCATCGGAGTGCATTGAAAATGGACAAAGGACATTTGGAAGTAAGATTTTGCAAATAATGTACAAGTTTAAAAAAATCGAACCCTTAATAATCGTAAATTGTTTTTATAAGAACTTATAAGATGATATTTACTATCTTGTTTTATTAATTTAAATTACCTGCATTGATAAGAAGTCAATAAAGAAGAAATATACATTCTTTTTGCGATATGATATTGTACGATTATACGATATGATATGTTGATTATACAGAAAGGAAATAAATACAAGGAAATAAAATTAAGTATAAGCAAAGATTAGGCATACATAATAAGAGTAATACTAAAATAATGGGAGACTCAGCATAATATACTGCGCACCCGAGATACTCGGAAAGACCTACTGCGCATCCAAAAGACACGAAAAACCCTAGTGGGCTTCCAAAGTATTTGCAAACCATTCTGTGCATCCATATTACTCGAAAAAGCCTACTGTATATCTAAATTACTTTGAAAAGTCTACTGCGCATCCAAAATATTCAAAAAACGTAATACGCATCCAAAGCAGTCGGAAAAACATCCTGCGCATCCAAAGGACTCGAAAAACCCTAGTGCGCATCCAAAGACCATGAAAAACATAATGCGCATCGAAATTTCTCGAAAAACATACTGCGCATCCATGTTCTATTATTCCCAAAGAAAGCATCCTTAGAATTAGGAAATTCCTACTGTGCATTCAAAGTACTCAAAAAATTCTTCTGCGTAACCAAAGTACTCGGAAAACTTACTACGCATCCAAAGTACTCGAAAAACTTACTGCCAATCCATAGTACTCAGAAAATCTACTGCGCATCCAAAGTACTCAAAAAACCTACTGCGCATCCAAAATACTCGAAAAATCTACTGTGCATCCAAATTACTCTAAAACCTACTGCGCATCCATGGTACTGTAAAAATCATCCTGTAATCATCCGCGCTTATATTACTCCCAAAGAAAGCTACTACGCATGTTTAGTGTTCGCGAATACCTACTGTACATCCAAAGTACTCGTACTTGTAAAAATCTATTACGCATCAAAATTACTTAAATACCCTACTGCGCATCCAAAGTAGTCGAAAAGAACTACTGCGCATCCATGGTACTCGGAAAACCTTCCGCGCATGTATTATTCCCAAGGAAAGCTACTGCGCATCCTTAGTATGCGGAAATACATACTACGCATCCATTTTTCCAGATATAGCTACTACGTCTCAATTAAAATCGGGAATGCGTATCCATTTTAGTCAGGAAAATCTACTGCGCACTAATCAACATCGAAATCTTTAATTTGTTATTAATAATTTTGGGTATTAAAAAGTAACAGTAAAATGCATAAATGCAACAAGTTGCCAACTTATCATTTTCAGTAGATTTTGCCACCTTGTTTATACGTTCACCACTTACACCAAATAGGCGAAAGATGTGACCTCGATAGGAGGGGGTCGAACGGCATCATCGTTCTTTGCCCCTAATATCTATGTAGGCCGAGACCGCCTCATAAGGGAGAGGCCGCCCGTTTCACGTGACCCTCCCCATAAATGTGATCAGTGTCACATGAAGTTGCGCAGCCTCCCCCAGTCCTGGCTGATGGGCCCACCGGCAGAGTCTTGCTTCTGGCGCTCTTGACTTTTTGTCGCTGGTGTGTATTATCCCCGGAGGTCGTGTCGGGTGTTTTAGGGGATCCTTTCTGCCACTCGCCGGGTCAGCTAGAGCCGGACTGGGCGGAATTCAGGTTGGTACGGGAGGATGAGCATTATAGCTTAGGATGACGGACCTCGCGAGAAGATCAGCTATCAGCTCGCTGGCTCCGTCAGGTAAGGTAAGGGTGTGTGGTTTGGCAAGGCAGAGGGCCTCGGAGTCTATTGGATTGGGCTGTTTTAGTGTCCTCTCGATCAGTTTTCTTTGGTCTTGTTCTTTTTTTCGGTGTTGTCTGCTTCTTCTCGCATCAGTCGTGCTGAAACATAAGATCGTGATTATATTATACTTACCCTTTGTCCAGCATCTAGGTCTTTGGCCGCTTGTGAGGTCCGGCTTCCTCTGGATCGTAGTCCGGTCTTGATGAGGGTCGTCCTATCCTTCAGGATCAGCTTCTTGTCGCTGGCTAACATACAACATTGGCTCAGGTGAACTTTGACTTTTTTACGTAGTGGCATGTATATGACTCTTCCATGTCAGAGCTCGACCCAGGATCTCGTCAAGGCACTTGACGTTGTTCTCCCACTGGATGTTGACGTCGTTCATGGCGATAGCATATCGGCAGTGTATAGGTTGAATAGGTGCGGGCAGAGTACGGTCTCCTGGGGCATTCCTGCTTCCAGGCATCTGTCGGTTGACAGCTCTCCTTCTACTTTGGCTTGGATGATGGTTGACGTTCATGGCGACGTATCCTGTTGGCCTCTGTTTGCGAACCCTCCGGAACAGCACTGCTTGGTTCTTCTCCGCTTTGATTTCCACCTTCCATCGGTTGCACCAGTTTTCGAGAAGCGAAGCGACTTTCTGCAGGTAGCGGGTGGCCTGCCGTTTTCCAGGATCTGGCGAGGATGGCATTGTCGTGTGCGTAGAGGGTGGTGGTGTTGTTCATCCTTAGCGTGTTCGCGGTGTATGGGTTGAATAGGTGCGGCATAGTACGGTCCCCTAGGGCACTCCTGCTTCTAGGCATCTGTCGGTTGACAGCTCTCCTTCTACTTTGGCTCGGATGGTCCGGCCATGTAGGTAGGATTGGATCAGCTTGAGGAGGGATACCAGAAAACCGGCATCCATCATCTTGATAACTAATCCGTCATGCCATACTCTGTCGAAGGCTTTGGCAATGTCGAGGAAGATTGGCCCTGTGACCTCTCTTCGCTTGAATCAAGAGGTGATCCTTCCCAGGCTTGGGGATGAAAATCACGTCTGCGTTTTTCCACCTGGAGGGTAAATACTGAAGTCCTCGTCTGGCTGCCGTCTTAACCGCCTAGCCCTTCGGTTCACTTCATCGACGTGGTCCTCATCCTCGTCTGGCGGGTCTAACTACGGGTCTGGCGTTGGAGCAGGATGGTGTCGTGGTCTGAGGATCCCTCCCTGAGGCTTTCGAGGTGGAACTGAATAGGCACATTGCGCATGAGTGCAATGTCAAGCACGTCCGATGGCCCTCCGTGAGAGGGGAAGTGAGCTGGTTCAAGAGGTTCCTGCGCCAGATTGTGGCAGTGCCCTAGGTATATTCTTAGCTGGCGTCCTCTCTGATTGGTGTTTGCGCTATTCCAGTTAGTTGTCGTCGTATTCAGATCCCCGATGACGATTCCTTACCCCAGGTGTTAGTAGGGCTTCCATATCCTCGCTGAGTAGTTGACTTTCCGGGGGAAGGTAAGCTGCCGTGATGTTAATAAGTCCGTTGCGTAGTGTTTATGACCGCGGCGATGGCTTCCATATTCTCCGTGGTGAGTACCAGCGCATGGTGGTCCAGGCTGGATTTCACTAGCAGGGCTACGCCTCCCCCCTTTCTGTCCCGGTCTCTGCGGTGTCTCTGGTAGCCTCGTACTTTGAACCTGAGATGAGGCTCCAGCCTGGTATCATGCAAGGCGATCACCTCTATTTTGGTCCGAGATAGAAGTTCTTCTAGCTCTTCCTTTCGGGCTCTAACACCGTGGACGTTCCAAGGGGCGATCTGCAGGGCATCAGGCTTAACTCTATTGGCCATTCAGGGTTAGAAGTATCGTGAAGAGTAAGTTTAGGGCTTGTTTCAGCTGGGAAATCAACTCCTTGTTGATGGGTTGCTGCTTCTAGGGGCTCTCGTCGGCTTTAGGTGGGGCCTGACTGGTCTTTGACTTGGTCTATGTGGCATCTGCAAATGAAATCCGGTTAATACAGGAGTAGCTTTTGTGCGCTTACCTGTGTTTGTTGGGGCTTGTTGGAGTTTTTCTGGTTGGGTCATCTTCTTGGGTGCTTTGGGAAAACGCCTGTAGTTGGCGGGGTGGCCTCCTTCGCAGTTGGTGCACTTCGCTGGTAGCTCTCGTGTCTTTTTGCATTTAGAAGTGCGATGATATTCTCCGCATTTCATTCACTTGGGCTTGGCCGAGCAGTTCCTCTGAGAGTATCCGTACTTTTGGCAGCTGTAGCACTGCCAAACCTCTCTTGCTGATGCTCGCTGTCTTTTCACCTTGACGACGAAGTGGCAGCATCGGGAGACCTCCGGGATCGCCTCCTCGGTAGTTGATAGCTGTACTAGTACCAGCTTCTTGCTGGTCCTGCGGCTATATTCTGCATATTCTGCATGGAGTATGGGTGGAAGCCCTATTTTGTCAGATCCTCTGCGATCTCGGCACCGGTCATTCCGGATGGCAGCCCTCGAATGACTACTCGTAGCAACTTCTCTTCGGGGAGGAAGGAAGTGTGGAAGTCCACTTTCTGTTTCCTGAAAATCCGCGCTATCTTGCGGTAGACATCTGGGGTTGTGATCTGGATGCAGATGCCTTCGCCTGTATGTTTCGCATTGGCGAAGTTCGCTCTGGCTACGCTCAGCTTTCACTTATCACTGTCCACACAGGTCCTTGTTCCTGAGGATTATGGGGGGGCACCTTGTCCTTCTGAAGTGCACCGTTCTCATGTTCTGCGGTCTGGTTCGTCCCTGTCTATGATGATAGCTGCCTCCTCCTCGGTTAGGGCTGACTGGTAAACCTATGAAAAATAAGAAATTATTAATATGTTTTGGCAGTTAAAATTTTAAACGCCTTGGTAGGCAGTTTAATGATTTTAAATCGATCGTCTTGTAATGACGGGTATATTGTAGTGCTACCACTTCGTACTTCTTCGCTTCAGGTAATAATTCCTTTAATTAAGGTCTAAGCGCCTTCTCAGGTAGTTTCTGGTCAGACGGTCTGCTATTGCACAAACACATCCGCACACTTCAAACTCCCAACTAGAACTGTGATGTCCGCGCAGACGCCATGTCCATATTGCCCATGCCATCTCGGTAACTCACTATATCTTACCAAATCAATGTCGTGATGTCGCGTTACACTTTTCTTCGTAATGGACCCGTATACCGTTGCGATCCTATAAGCATTTTCAATGTTAAAAATGTCTAAATCATTTGTCTAACAAACTTTTTATACCTAGAGAGGGCTGAAGCCTGATGTGATGATAGCACTGCCGGCGATGAGGACTGAGTTTCCACGAACACAAAAACACATACTTGTACTTACACTTGTACTTATAGTATAAGTGTTTTAGTGTTCGTGGAAACTCAGTCGTCGTCGTCGTCAGTGCCAAACTTTTGAACCCCCAGTTCTTCCCCTCTTTTAAAGCTTGTTTTTGGAATATGTATACGGAATATAGTAATAATAATATGCCAACAAAATGTAATAGTGTTGAATATCCAACAAAACGTGTGCAATGCTTCACTTTGGAAATTTTGTTTATTATGCAAAGAGAAAAAGTTACTTTCTTTGTAATCGATTTAGCAAATAAAAGATATCAAGGATCCAAGGATGTCGGCCCAAATTTTGCATCACATTATATTTTTCGAACAAATGTTTTTAAAAATATGATAGAATTCCTCTTATGATAGATATGATCAAAATCTAGAAGTCTTTATATACCTAGGTATTTAAAAAAAGT
>CAXKVY010009242.1:0-20240 GCA_964058915.1 Tetropium fuscum | reverse complement strand
CCCGATTCAGCGCAGTCATGCAACGCCGTGTTTCCTTTCACACTTTTCCTATTAACACTAGCTCGTAAACCAAGCAAGTACTTTGCAATTCTAATGTGTCCCTTATAGCAGGCTATCATTAAACAGGTGTGGCCGTGCCTGTTGGCTACTTCAATGTCAGCACCGTGTTGCACTAAATATTTCACTATTTCTAAATGGCCGTCGAAGCAGGCTGCCCTAAGGGGTGTTGAGTTGGTTCTGGTGGTGGTGTTGACTTTGGCACCATGGCTTATTAATAATTTGACAATATCCAAGTGACCCGCAGCTGCTGCACACCACAGGGGAGGAGCCCCTTCTATCGTTTCACCATCAAACATAACTGCAAGAGAAACAAATACGGTTTATTCATTTGATATACGGTTCACAGTAATATCTATGCGGAGGAAAAAAATAACCTAAAGTTGCGTATTAATGCAATTATTACATATTTTTAGCTGTAAAATTTAGCATAGCATTCTTACCAGATCCAGGCTGCTCCAGATATGCATGACATCTTTCGATTAGGTATTCTGCGACGTCGTAATGTCCATTTCGGCAAGCAATAACCAACGGGGTGGCCCCTGAAGTTTTTGCTGCAACGAGCATGGAAACTTCGTCTTTGCCTTTGTTGCAGTGCAAGTATATCTGAAAAAATTAAGAGTACCTAATTTTAAAATACGTAACGTCAAAACAACCGTCACTGAAATAACGCCTAAATTCCTAAACCTAACTAACTTCACTCTTCACTGAAGTAGTGTTCTCGCATAAAGCAGAAACGGCACAAGAAGTATAAACCAGAGCACTAGATACCGCATAGTTGCGGGCGTCCGCTAGTTTTACTTCATCGCAAAGCTTAAACGTATTACTCTACAGTATTTACCATTTAAAAATCTCTTTCTCTTTGAGTCATGGTTTCAAAATACTATTTATCTGAGCCTAGTTCCATAAGTTCTTATGGAGTAAATATGGCCGCTATGTTGGCATTTGTCGGTTCAAACGAATGTGGTACTCTGTCTATCGTATATCCACGGCTCTAGTATAAACAGGAAAGGAGTGCTTAATCGGTTCTAGCCATTCAAATAATCTAAGAACGTCAGTCTGACGTCATTGGTATATTTCTGTTGCCCCAAGTAAAGTAGGTATGTATATTATAAGGCTTCCAAAATTGATTGAAAGCAATAACGCGGGCGTATAGTGAATCAAATGTAATCTCCATTTTAATTTATATTACATTTTCTCAACAAATTTCTGATCAAACGATCGACACAAACCATCAAATTAACTGACTGACAGACACGAACCAACCAGCGATGCGTCAAAATCTCTGTCCATAACCGGCAGCAAATTTTATACCAATGACGCCACTCTGACGCAGTTTTACGTCTTCTGTCTCCTTTCAATTTGCTTTCATTGACTTATCGAAATAAGCACTCTTTTCCTGTTTATACTTCTTGGAAACGGCTGTGCGTTGATGCCAATTTTCCGAAATGGCAAGGTAGATCACTGACCTATATATAGACGAGTTACTTTTTTCATTTGCCGTTTTCAACTGACGTTTGTGAGATTCTTCTATAAATGGCTATCAAAATATTAGATTGGTTTACTTAAAGTCACTTTACTCACGTTAAAGACTACAAAACGGTGCTTTAGCTTAAAACTGTTTTACCGACAATCTCGAATTTTGGCAGCAATAATATACGGAACAACATGGCCGCTTCAGCGCACAACCGAAAGCAATACGATATCCAGGGCAGTTATATTACAGATCAGTGGTAAACACTTATGAGGTACCTAGAAAATGCAAATATATAGCTTTCATTTTCCTTTGATTTATGGCATTTTTGGACTTATAAAAAGTGGTAGTTAAAAATGTCGAAGTGACTTTGACAAGTTTTTACGTTTTAACGATCAACGATCAAGTACCCTCATTTTTAATAATATGTGCTTTTTGATAAAATGCAGTTCTGTGGACAGTAGCGTAACCAAAGCGGGTTAAGGGAAGGGACCAAAATCAGATGATTACAATGCTCAAAAAAAGATCGCTAACTTGCGATCGACAAATAATCTACTACTGGAATATTTGATATCTATTTTCAGTAAATACACTTTGGCTTAGCTGGTCAAGGAGACCGCATGCCCTCTATGCCCGCCCCTGGTTCCACCACTGTCTGTGAAGATGCTTAATATGGAAAGGAAAGGAGTCCAGAATATTCTTTCGGAAAGTACTACTTAGGTACCTACCCAAGTACCTTACTGGGTACCTCCTACTAATACGTAAAAAATCAATTAATGAACGAGTCGTTTATTCTCTCCATCATTTACATTTTTATTACCTCGGTAAGTACTTACCTACCGTTTTATTATACAATTTAAAATCAAATTGAGGGTATGTGGCAATAAGAGTTATTAATAGTAACATTGTAATTGTGAATAAGTAGGTACTTCTAACTCAGTAAATTGTTCGTCAAATTTAATTTTTCTATATTCTTGCATAGTGGAAAAAATATTATAAAAAGATATAGATAGTTGCTTTAAAAATATTTAACACCCTGTATGGATGTTATATAATAACTAAAAAGTACACAATTTTGTTTTATTGATCCTATGCCAATGTAGTGATGTATATGTAAGACATTTAAAATTAATACATAGAACACTACAAAAATGAAATGTGACATTATTAGATATTGTCAACGAACATTTTTACAATGTTACAATTGGGAAGCTATCGATAGTTTTTCTTATATATGATGTTTAAAAGGGTTCATTAGTAAGTACTACATCTTTTTTTTATTACTCGTATTGTAATTTTTTATTGGAGGAATAGATATAAATTGAATTAATTAATCTACAGTCGTACGTATGCGGGACTATTTACAGCAATTTGATTGGCCGTTTCAGTGTCATAAACTGTTATAGCTGACTGCATCAGACGTTTGCTGTAGCGTAGGTAGCCCAGTGGTAAAGCATTTGCTTGGAGTACCGAGGGTTGCGCGTTCGTTTCCCGCAGCTTTTGCTGTTTTTTTTCTATTGCTTTATTTATCATCATAAATACACGTGTACAAGGCATAAGGTCTGCTCAGGAGGGCCGGTTGGTTTCTCCAAGAATATTTTTAGACTGTTACGTCAAAGGAAATTTGTCACAAGGTCGATGACTGGTATTATTTTCATATAAATTGTGAAACACCCGGAAAGGGTCAATAAAATTACCGAATGGTTATATATATGCACACGGTTGGATCGGAATTTAGCAATATCAACCCAATCTTCGAGTACGGCCGCGTTTTACCGTAAGCGTTGCGAATCGTCCACCTTCAATCAACGATGACATTGTTGATTTGAGGATTAGGAATATATGCTGGATAAATGGGTCGGCGTATAGAGGGCTAGCTCTAAACATTTATTTAGAGGTTAGAAGAGAAGAAGAATGTAATAATAGCAAGGCTTTTCGACATAAATTATTAAACAAAGAAAAAAATTCTTCAATCGCTGACACCTTGTTTATATATATATATATATATATATATATATATATATATATATATATATATATATATATATATATATATATATATATATATATATATATATATATATATATATATATATATATATATATATATATATATATATATATATATATATATATATATATATATATATATATATATATATATATATATATATATATATATGTATATATATATATATATATATATATATATATATATATATATATATATATATATATATATATATATATATATATATATATATATATATATATATATATATATATATATATATATATATATATATATATATATATATATATATATATATATATATATATATATATATATATATATATATATATATATATATATATATATATAAACAAGGTGTCAGCGATTGAAGAATTTTTTTCTTTGTTTAATAATTTATGTCGAAAAGCCTTGCTATTATTACATTCTTCTTCTCTTCTAACCTCTAAATAAATGTTTAGAGCTAGCCCTCTATACGCCGACCCATTTATCCAGCATATATTCCTAATCCTCAAATCAACAATGTCATCGTTGATTGAAGGTGGACGATTCGCAACGCTTACGGTAAAACGCGGCCGTACTCGAAGATTGGGTTGATATTGCTAAATTCCGATCCAACCGTGTGCATATATATAACCATTCGGTAATTTTATTGACCCTTTCCGGGTGTTTCACAATTTATATGAAAATAATACCAGTCATCGACCTTGTGACAAATTTCCTTTGACGTAACAGTCTAAAAATATTCTTGGAGAAACCAACCGGCCCTCCTGAGCAGACCTTATGCCTTGTACACGTGTATTTATGATGATAAATAAAGCAATAGAAAAAAAACAGCAAAAGCTGCGGGAAACGAACGCGCAACCCTCGGTACTCCAAGCAAATGCTTTACCACTGGGCTACCTACGCTACAGCAAACGTCTGATGCAGTCAGCTATAACAGTTTATGACACTGAAACGGCCAATCAAATTGCTGTAAATAGTCCCGCATACGTACGACTGTAGATTAATTAATTCAATTTATATCTATTCCTCCAATAAAAAATTACAATACGAGTAATAAAAAAAAGATGTAGTACTTACTAATGAACCCTTTTAAACATCATATATAAGAAAAACTATCGATAGCTTCCCAATTGTAACATTGTAAAAATGTTCGTTGACAATATCTAATAATGTCACATTTCATTTTTGTAGTGTTCTATGTATTAATTTTAAATGTCTTACATATACATCACTACATTGGCATAGGATCAATAAAACAAAATTGTGTACTTTTTAGTTATTATATAACATCCATACAGGGTGTTAAATATTTTTAAAGCAACTATCTATATCTTTTTATAATATTTTTTCCACTATGCAAGAATATAGAAAAATTAAATTTGACGAACAATTTACTGAGTTAGAAGTACCTACTTATTCACAATTACAATGTTACTATTAATAACTCTTATTGCCACATACCCTCAATTTGATTTTAAATTGTATAATAAAACGGTAGGTAAGTACTTACCGAGGTAATAAAAATGTAAATGATGGAGAGAATAAACGACTCGTTCATTAATTGATTTTTTACGTATTAGTAGGAGGTACCCAGTAAGGTACTTGGGTAGGTACCTAAGTAGTACTTTCCGAAAGAATATTCTGGACTCCTTTCCTTTCCATATTAAGCATCTTCACAGACAGTGGTGGAACCAGGGGCGGGCATAGAGGGCATGCGGTCTCCTTGACCAGCTAAGCCAAAGTGTATTTACTGAAAATAGATATCAAATATTCCAGTAGTAGATTATTTGTCGATCGCAAGTTAGCGATCTTTTTTTGAGCATTGTAATCATCTGATTTTGGTCCCTTCCCTTAACCCGCTTTGGTTACGCTACTGTCCACAGAACTGCATTTTATCAAAAAGCACATATTATTAAAAATGAGGGTACTTGATCGTTGATCGTTAAAACGTAAAAACTTGTCAAAGTCACTTCGACATTTTTAACTACCACTTTTTATAAGTCCAAAAATGCCATAAATCAAAGGAAAATGAAAGCTATATATTTGCATTTTCTAGGTACCTCATAAGTGTTTACCACTGATCTGTAATATAACTGCCCTGGATATCGTATTGCTTTCGGTTGTGCGCTGAAGCGGCCATGTTGTTCCGTATATTATTGCTGCCAAAATTCGAGATTGTCGGTAAAACAGTTTTAAGCTAAAGC
This sequence comes from Tetropium fuscum, assembly GCA_964058915.1. Lineage (NCBI taxonomy): Eukaryota > Metazoa > Arthropoda > Insecta > Coleoptera > Cerambycidae > Tetropium > Tetropium fuscum. The sequence continues at coordinate 14,467 of CAXKVY010009242.1, read as the reverse complement.
ACCGTTTTGTAGTCTTTAACGTGAGTAAAGTGACTTTAAGTAAACCAATCTAATATTTTGATAGCCATTTATAGAAGAATCTCACAAACGTCAGTTGAAAACGGCAAATGAAAAAAGTAACTCGTCTATATATAGGTCAGTGATCTACCTTGCCATTTCGGAAAATTGGCATCAACGCACAGTATATATTGTATATATATACAATATACATCAAAATGTGAATACATCTTTAAAATGTATGATAAAGACTAAAGATAGACTTGATCTAAATATACCTACATTATAGAGACAGATGCGTTGTTTTAAATTAACTGGGCTATTGCAAATTTCCTTATGAACCAAAGTTCATTGAAAGCTTCAATGAACATCGGTAAGTATTAATAGCCAAGCGGCACATAAATAAGGTTAGCCAGGAGACGGCACTAGCTAGATGCAGAATTTCCATATATAGGTATATTCCTTCAAGAAACATAACGGTTAATAGATGCAGTCAAAATAATTGGTAAAATTAATACAAAATCGCATTTTTCCATGGGATAGTTTAAAATAATGTTTGATTGCTCCCACGTGCGAACAGATATTAGTTATTTTGGCTGACAGCCACTTTTTATTTAATTTACCAAAAAATATTTCCCACGCAAAGTTTGCGTATAGCAGAGCCGGTTTAAAATTAGGATTTATATTCCTGTGAAAGGATAATCATGATCGCTTCTACTACAACTATGACCACACTACGTATTTACATGATTATCACTTTTCAGTGGATGATGACGCGTATAAATTCCAGTAAGTATTCTGTTGTTATCAGTTTATGTGGATCAAGGGCAGAATCATTAATGGTCAGCTCCAAAATATTGATAAAATGTTTAAATTGGGCAGTGCTCGGAAAACATTACTGACGTCGGCCACGGTTATCAAGTAGTATTAAAAACCTAGTTAAGGTTACGTTTGACACCAACGCTAACCGTTTAATATTTATAATAGATAGGTATTTATAATGGATAGGCCTACCCATAGAAACTACGCAAGGTTTGTGATTTGGCCGCCACTGGTCTTTATTTGGTATTCACGTTGACATCACAGGAAGTTGCTCATTAAAACTCTACAAGACACATTAATTGCAGATTCAACAGCTAATTAATATATAAATTAACGAGGGAATGTAATAAGTCTATTATAATATGAGTAATGGCTTGTTTTTATTATGTATTCTACTCTTTTCAGCGCACTGATTTTGTTTTATTATTTAAAAAAAATGGAAGAAGTGTACCTCCCAATATTTTATCTAACCTATACCTTTTTTTAAATTTTTTTCTGTTACACAATTTGTAGATTTATACAATTGTTTGTAAGTATAATACTATATTTTTGATGTCCATAAGGTATACATAAGTATAATTATTATATTGTCTGATTTAATTTACAGGGTGTCAAATCAGTTAGGAGGTAGTATAATATAGTATTAATTTTGTTGCCTTTGGTCGTTGATTGATGTAGAATTCCTTCAATCAACGCTTTGGTGAACCATTAATCGGGGCATTTATAAAACTACCTTCTATAAAGAAGGTAATACAATCGATTTGAAATAAATCAAGTACACAATTTGCATACATACTAAGAAGCACTTGAAAAAGTAGTATGTGATGTAATAAATTACCTTGCTTTAAACGAAAAATAATTCCTTAAATATCTGTTTGCTTAATTAAAATGATTTATCGGTTTATATTATTTGCATATATATTTTCGGAGCGGAAGATTTTATTTCGTTGCATCAGCTTGGTTTTTTTTCTAGGTAGGTGGGGTGGGTATACTTACACCTATTTGTATGGGAAAATAGATACATATTTGTAACGGCACGTAAATATCCTATACGTACCTACTAACGATTTCTCTTGTTATTTTTACGCTGACTAAAACTTTCTGCGTGAAAATTATGTGACAATTAGTTAACTAATTCACAAAATTCAGGGACGTTGCCAAAATTCCTGTATATCTATTGAATGTTTATGCCAAAACGGTAAAATCACCATTGACACACTTTCAACGCACTGGCGTAGATATAGTTACGCGCTCATCCATTTGAATTTTTTCGTACATCCATTTGACAGCACTAATTTACTGTTTATATAGACTGAGAGGATTGATTTTGAATAGATTGTTTTTAATGCCAATAACACTCTAAAAATAGTTGGTTGTTATTGCAGTATGAGTATTATCAAAGTTAACTAAACACATAATATTTAGTACTGTGAGTACGTACCTTGAAAGTAGGTACAGTAAATGATGTGTCAAAAGTGTTGTTAATCACTAGAAGCAAAGATGTCTGTCATTCGAAAAAGAAAGAATAGAAATATTAATTATGAGAAGCTACGGTGATTTAACCCGAACACATAAAGAAGTTTGTGATATCGTCGGCCTAATCTGCAAAACCCGGTAGTCACAAAAGTGACATTTTATAGGAGGGACAAAAAAACGTTTTAAAAATTAACAAATCAACTGACCTTTATTAAGATTTTAAATGGACTTACTTGATTTTTCAACATATTTTGTCAAAATATTTGGACTTGCCCTGTTTTGTTTTCTTCAATACAATTGGGAAAATATTAATATTATTTAAATTCAATTTTCAAAAGTAAAAACAAATATAATTTGTAACCTCGAAATATGAGACTTAAAAACCCGAGCAAAAAACCTTCATTATATCGATCCCTTCACAACTGCTACTGCATTTTTAACAGCGTTGTCGAGAATGTCCAGTATAACCGATTTCCAGGAATTTAAGGAAAAACAAATGATTTTGTATACATCGCCCATCACAGTTTTTTTAGAAGGTTCTTTTTAGTTTTTTAGAAGGTTCTTTTATTTTCTTTGTGACTTTTTGTAACTTTTTCCACTTTAAATAAAAGCAGTCATAATTATAAGCCATTTTATTATTATTTGCCACACAAGGATTTATGTATTAAAGTTGATTTTAGGGAATTGTGTCGCAGTTTTTGCAAAATATCCGGTATCCGGCCGGATATTCACCTACTATCCGGCATCTGGCCGGACATAAAATTTAGGCCGGATACCGGATAGTCTCCGGATATCCGTTTCATCTCCAGTTAAAATTGATTAGTTATTAGTATTCTATCAAAACAATACAACTTGTTGAATGAATGCGCCTTTATAATGACGATTTTAGCTTGCTGTAAGAAAAGTTATACTGCCCCGATTTCCCATTGCTGCAATTCTGGGTATCCTTTGAAATTTTTTTATGTCTCGTATTTCGATGTTACAAACAAGTGATACTTTATTAACGAAAAATTCACACTTAAAACAGTTTTCTTGGAAAAATAACGTTTTACATACTATAAAGTAAAAAATCTTATTTAGAAGGTAAAAATTGTCATACAAAGTATGGTAGTCGCTTTTTATACTTTTCCTCAAATCTTGTAACTGCAAGTATTTTTCGCGTTTGATTGGTATTGGTCGGTTGTACAATGATCAATTTCCTCAATTTGACGCATTCAATTCTCTTTTCTGTCTTTACTTACTCGGCTGTATTCTAGTTCCTGAAAATTTTCTGTCTTAATTTATAAAAAATCCGCGTGCAGCACAGTACACGTGATAGAAGTCACTTCTTTAGCGATTCGTTGAGAGAGAGGAAACAGAGAGAGAGGTATTGTACATATTGGTTTTATGGTATAGTGGAGTGCAGTTTTAGATTTCCGAGTGTCACAATTCAGGCTAAGGCGGTAAAGAGCAAATGATGCCAACTCAGTTTTTATAAGTCGCAGGTGGCCACCGAGACTTGTAAACAAACAACTATAAATAGCATCCTAACGCCAATCGAAGAGAAGAGCTCTTACGTCAGTACATTTTCAACCAATCACAGTACAAAACGGAAGGCGTGTCTCCGCCTATCTTTCGCGGCTAGCCTCAAAGAGAAGCCGCAAAGGCTTTTGGTATTATCCGACTGTATGCCTCATATACTGAAAACAAATTTTGACACTCGGAAATCTAAAAGTGCCCAGAAGTATAACTGAAGTGTTACATCCATTTGGATCAGATTCGAAAGCCCAAACCAGATATATCCAGCAGGATATGCATAAGTAATATTGTATTCTGGTTAATTCCGATTCTGTCACGATCGTTTATAAATTATATCAAAATTGCTTTCCGCTTTAGAACACTTGTGGGGGATCGTTGCCCAAGTCAAAGCTGCATTTGCTATCTCTGTTTCTCATTATATTAAAATTGCTTTCCGCTTTAGAACATTAGTGGGGGATCGTTGTCCAAGTCAAAGCTGCATTCGATATCTCTGTTTCTCTCTCTCTCCCTCATATCTGTCATCTCACTTGCGAGACGAAAATGTTATAAAATGTGTCGTGACGCGACCTTGAAAATCACCCTCATGCGACTTAAGAAGTATTCACTTTAGAAAGTGAACTGTCCGGTAAATATTTCAATGCACGTATATTAGTTACAACTGGATCTCCAATTTTTTTCTAGGACGTATTGATTTAAAAAAACTCAAGTTCTGGAAGTTTTTGAAAAAATCAAAATTTCAATAGTAAACTTTATACGGTCTTGGTTTCTCACGAGCTTTCAGACAAACATTTACATAGTCAGCAGGTACATTAATGTCAGTGTGATGTAACTTCCTTTCAATTGTGGAATGTATCTATGCGACCTCCATCTGAGTATGACCATTTCTAGAAATTTTTGCTCAATGGTGATACCTAGGATCATAGATAAGTTGATGAGCGCATTCGTTAAAATGGCATTTCTATTTTGTGAGGCACAGCCATCACTGTATAGTATTATAGTTATATTATAGTATTATATATCTATTATAGTAGTTGTTCTGGTGCTATATTTTGTCAAAAACAATATTATCTTTAATAAATTTACAGGTACCTAATAGACGCATAGTCATTAGCCGATACACCTCCGGCATTCCAGAAGCGTGGCATAGGTAGCAGTATCCATCTTTGGTGTGTAAATTAAAAAACGTTAGGTTATGTACCTTTTGTTTACAACATTACCTTTTGTTTAAAATAAAGGGCTGAAGTGTTTGACTTAGGTGATAAGAGGACTGACTGCAAGTCTGCAGAACACCAAACCAAATTTGTTGATTGTTTGTCTTTCTTCTTTTTTTCCTTGGCTCCCGTCTTCGTTTCCTAATGTACATTGTAAGTTTCGTCTGACAGAATTCCTGTTCTATGAGCAACGCATTGGCCACACTCGTATTTCTTGGGCCGAAAGATAAAGAAGTTCATTTGTTCAAAAACATTGAAACTGATAGTTTTTCTCCTAACACCAAAACCTTTTCTTTGTAAAATTTTTTCTTCAAACACCTTTTCTTTGTAAAATTTATAAAGCGATGCCTTGGTTTTCCAGATTGGCTCTTGGTAAAGTTTAGTCGAGGAAGACCTGCAATAATGTGACTCAACTTTAGCCATTGAGATGAAAAATTGTTTTAAGTTTTCTTTCATATTTTGTCTCGAACATGAGTTTTTTTGTTCGATATCTTCTTGTTTATTTGCTTCTGCTAGCTTACTATTACCACTCTTATGTTTTAGCCAATCTATTTCCTTTTATACAAAGCGTATTCAAAAACATCTGCTTGCAAACGTTTAGCAGATCCGCAAACGTTTATCTCTACAAGTACATGTTTATTCCTATATACATTATGGGTACGAATCAACAATCAATGCTCTACCCGTGATTTATTATCTTTTCTGTACTCGTAAATGTTAGGTAAGCACGTGATTATTTTGTGTAAAATCAGGTTTAGGATTAGTTAAATAACTTCACCATTTTGAAAAATAAAAATAATACAACTTTAAAAAAACTCTTGGAAACTTTTTTGAAATGGAACAAATTTTTTCTTTAAATTTGGAAACACATACATAACGGCACAATATCGTAATTGCTCGGGCACTTGGTACCCAACATTTATCAGACATAGCGAAAAAACTATTTACTCTTTAAAATTTAGCAGTATTTGGTTGGCTTGCTTTCAGAAAGTAATAAATTATGACCCTCTGACAGTTTATCGAAGACCGCATATGTTTTGCTTTATTCTCTACTCCTTGCTGAGTTATTTATAGATATTATTTGTGTGCTTTTTGTATAATATAGCCAATATCCTTATGGAATTTTATTGTAAATCGCCAACATCAAAATTCGTTAATTGCTTTTTCAAGTAACATAGCAGACATTATTCCAAAAATATTTTTCATACCTACTGTTGTTTCAAAACGTGTAGATATTGTATTGTATTTTGCATGAAATTAATAAGTTCCCCTTATTTTATACCTATTTTAAATTGGAAGTCAAAAATGTTAAAAGCCGATATTTTTAAAACAAGCATAAGGTTAGCGTATTTTCAGCTAGACCTTCAACCTTCAATTACTAAAAACTAGGTAAAGAGTGAGTCTCTTAAATGTGAATTTAACTACCTACGATTTTTGGTGCCAAAAAGCGACTGAAAGAAGTAGTTCATGTCCTAGTTAACGTGTGTACCCGTTACAGTTTGTGTATAATTTGTATCTTTGTGATATACCTAGAACTGCGATTGTTGCTGCCTTAGAAGATTAACAGTAGCAGTATCGCAATATGTATGGTATATGTATATAGTATACGAAAATGCTACTTGTATAGGTAAGTATAGGTACTAACCTATAACCTTGCAGCTTTTCCCTGCAATTTTGTACGGTTTACAAATTCCTCCATTAACTTTTTGGGGTTTTTTCTTGACAAAGTTTTAATTTGATGTGCCTTAGAAATCGCAGATATTCTCACAAGTCTCTCTTTATGCCAGGTTTGTGATCCTGAATGTATTTTGTATGAAAAAAACAATTAAGGTCTGGTAATATCAAATTAATATATTTATCGTAAAATACTCTTTCTTGGTATATAAATTAAATACAAAGTCCGAGTAAACATTGCCATTATGTAGAATGTAGAACATTTAACAAGACATTATTTACAATTTTATTTTTAGTTTATATAAAAACGCACTGCACTTTTGTAAATGTTGACGGTTTTACCCACTCGCAAGGTTTTGTCTGTTTTTTATTATCGACGACAACGATGAAAATTATTAAAATAATTAAATATTTCTTAGAATCCAATAATACATATTCGAAATAATATTTTATTACTTTGTATAGAATGGCTATGAACACAATAAAACTATTTTTTGTTGGATTTCTTACTATCAAAATAATAATAAAATTGTACCCTTATATAGTAAACAATAAGTTTTTATATATTGAGATTTTGATTAAATTAAATTTTTACAAAAAGTTCGTAAAACTCCCAAAATATTATTGATTAATTTATTAGATTTTTGTTCTATTTCTTTATTGACATGAAAATTTTACTGAAAAATTTATTGAAAATATATTTTTAGTCATATCTCTTAATCTTTAGTATTTATTCATATATATCATAATTTAGAAATAATTCTATATACGTGAGCTCGTAAAGTGATACGTGATACGATGAGCTCGTAAAGTTTGGAATAAATTCAATTAATCGTTATTGAAGGATTTTCACAGGAAATCCTCGGACACGTCAACTTTATTTTATAAAATGTCCCTTTTTTCAGCCATCGATTTTTTTTTGTTTTGTTCGTTTTTGAGCTATGACGTCATCGACAATTTTTTTAAATGACAACCCATATTTTTTTACACGGATTTCGATAGAGCACATTTTTCTGAGTGCGAATATGTCAAAAACATAGTACCTTTAACATTAAAGTGTTCGAGATATTCGGTTGCAAAGTTTTAAGAATGAATTATACAAGCGATGACCAAATGCTAATCATTTATCAAGAAAGCGCAGGAAAAACAACAGTTTTGACAGTTGTCACAATTTTGAAGTTTTTCCTCGCAAGTTTGTGTTTTAATCAGTTGAATAATATCATTAAGTAAGTTGATTAATCATTATTCCATCATAATTCATTTTATTTAAAAATGGTCCGTCGTTTGAGTGAAAGGGAATGAATCGAAATTTTGATGATGATCGGTTACGGGGACAGAGCTCGCACACAAGTAGAAGTTTGCCGTTTATTTAACAACAAATATCCAAACAGAGAACCAATTACACAGTCCACCGTTAGCAAAATAGAACAAAAGTTTTTAGAAGTGGGTCATACGAGAGATCGCCCTAGAACGGGTCGTCCACCAGTGCAACAAGATGTTAAATTGAATGTTCTACTAGAGCTTCAAGAAAATCCCCATTTACCCACCCGCCAAGTGGCGGCAAACAACGGAATAGTTCAAAGCTCCGTCTTGAAATATTTGAAATTGAACAAATGGCATCCGTATAAAGTGGTTTTGGTCCAAGAGTTAAACGAAGATGATCCTGACCGTAGGTTACAGTTTTGCCAAACCATGTTGCAACGCCTGATTGATGACGACGGATTTTTACGCAATATTGTTTTTTCTGATGAGGCTACCTTTTATCTCGACGGCACAGTTAACCGGCAAAACTGTAGATATTGGTCTCCTGAAAATCCACACTGGAAAATGGAAACTCGTAGTCAGTTTCCACAAAAAGTTAACGTTTGGGCTGGTATTGTAGGTAATCGTATTTTGGGCCCATTTTTCTTTGAAGGCGTATTAACAGGTGAAATATATTTAGAATTTTTAAGAGACGACTTAGTCCCTGCACTTGCGGTACTTTACCCAAATGACGTAGATCCAGATCTGCCCCATCACACGATATGGTACCAATAAGACGGTGCACCACCCCATTTTGCAGTGATCGTTCGCGATTATTTAAACCATGTATTTCCTAACCATTGGATTGGTCGCAGGGGAACTATCGAATGGCCCCCTAGATCTCCAGATCTCACTCCCCTAGACTACTTTTTATGGGGCTATTTAAAGAGCAAAGTCTATTTCAATAGACCAAATACCATCGAAGAATTAAAGGACAGAATTCGCAATGAAATTCGAACCATTCAACCCGATACTGTTGGTAAGGTTCTGCAGGAGTTTCAGTGGCGGATGGGATATTGCCAGGAAGTGAATGGAGGTCACTTTGAAAATTTACTCTGATTTTATTTTTTACTTTAATTATTTATCATTTATTTGTTAAAATATTTTTTTATTTGTTTAAATTGTTGTTAAAAAATTAAACAGATTACTCCCAAATCTTTCAAAATGTTCGATAAGCTACCAAAATAAATAATATTACTCCTTAATCTTTTAAAATGTAATAAGCTATAAGCTATTAGAATCAATAAGCTATTAAAAATCTTGACCCGCCCGATAGCTTATGCATGGTGCCATGGTACATTTTATAAACTTTGCAACCGAATATCTCGAAAACTTTAATGTTAAAGGTACTATGTTTTTGACATATTCGCACTCAGAAAAATGTGCTCTATCGAAATCCGTGAAAAAAAATATGGGTTGTCATTTAAAAAAATTGTCGATGACGTCATAGCTCAAAAACGAACAAAACAAAAAAAAATCGATGGCTGAAAAAAGTGACATTTTATAAAATAAGGTTGACGTGTCCGAGGATTTCCTGTGAAAATCCTTCAATAACGATTAATTGAATTTATTCCAAACTTTACGAGCTCACCGTATGTAATGCAATTTTCTGATAAATCCAAAAAACATGATACTTTCTGAGTAAATGAAACATGCGCAGTGAAAGATCGCAGTAGACCGAAGCACTATTTCACTCGCACCCGCTTGCATGTATATACCTCGCACTCGCACCTACGGTCGACTTTTAATGTGTCTGACAAGGTTTAAGAACCATTGAAACTGTTTGATTACTGAGCGTCTTTTGATATTTCCTCGGGTAACATGATATATAAAATTCAACCTTTATACTATAACGTAAGTATACTATTATAATTCATTATAATTTAAGGGTGTCTGACAGGGGGTTGCAACTGTACTAAGTGTCTGACAATGGACGACGTGATTTCTAATATTATTCCAAATAAAATATATAAAAACTGAGCTTTATACTTTACCGAATTTGAGGTGCAATTTTATACACCTTTGCTACCTGTTACCTTTCAAAGCCACCGTGATCCAAACTTCATAGTCGGGGATCGTTTTTACCTGTATTAGGGACTACACAGAGAAACTTTCAGGTTTTATAACATAACATAGGTCTGATTGTCGCAGGCTCTTGCTCTACGAGTATAACTCTTACTATGGCCAAAAAAATAAATGCTGTTCTGTAATTAATTAAACACCCAAAGTGGTCCAATCCCGGCAACCTTCCCTTATTACAGAAAATGGGTTCCAAGTAATATTATAACTTTTAGAGTTAACAATATTTCTAAATTATGATTTTTATAGGGGGAAAAAACGGTTGTTAAACGGTGGAAATGTTAATCGATCTGTTTTAATGGAATCCTACGATATTAGGTTCAAGCGTTGATTGACGGATTTACAGTCTTTCAATCAACGAGATGGGATAGTTCTATCACCTACCACCCTTCATAGTTCCTAAGGACCCCGTCGGTGGCGTACATATCCAGCCACGATACATAAACCGTTCGTGGGTTGTGAGGTAAGCGGGGTGCTGCTTTAGCGAGACACGGCAGTTTATAGGGGACTTGCTTATATTTGTAAGTCTTTCAATCAACGGTTAAAGAGAACACCTTTTTAAGAAACATAAAATATCACGAAGAACGCGTTATTCGCGAGGTATTCGTGTTTATTGATTATATAAATCGTGTTTAGGAATAACGCCGATCAACTTATTTGTACCTGTTCATTGTTATTGAATAAAACCATTGTAGGTATAAATGTATTCTAAATAACTAATTAAATATAATAGTATATTGCCTAGTAGCCGAATAGCCCTTTGCAGGAAATACAAGTTACTCCATATATGTTCCATACTCCATATTATGTTCCGTACTCCATATGATATAGATAAGCCGGATTTAAAACAGATTATCCGCATTTTAGTAGTTTATTTTTTGTTTATTATAAATCTTCTAATAAATCTCTAGGAATAAAGCCGGTGAAATTATTATATTTGTATATTATTTCTATAACTATAGAAATGAACCATTTCTATGAAAAAAACAAATCCCAATTGTAAACACAGTAGATTTATTTAATTTAAATACGAATTAACATACACGACACTGGCGGGCTGCCGAGAAACACACGTGATGCGCGAAGCCGTGACGTATGTTATCGTATCTAGATAGTTATAGATAGATATATTTATAGTTATCCATAGGTAGTGATATTTGCCTGTGCGTATAATGCCGTATGTTACCTTCTCTAAGCAATTCCACTATATATACCTAGCTACAACAGTTGACATTGCTCGTCTAAAAATACCTGAACAGGGTTTCTCAGTAGACGTAGACTGTGAGTGCGAGTAAGGTACCTATTCATTATTTACCTATTTCATTAGCTCATGCTGACACGTAATTTAACGAGGTAATGCAAAAATGCAAAGATCGGTTTCTCAGAAATTTAGCGAAAGAAAATAAACAGAAAATATGTATATAATAAACAGTTTTGTTAGAAAATGACGTGACTAATAAAAATACATCCGCTATAGACGTAATAAGTATGTTAGACGTAAAAGTATGTATATTATGAGATTTTAATAAAAAACAATCTTTTTTTAAGCATCATAATACAGAAAATGAAAATGTATCCTACATTTCGCAGTACATGCCAGTCACAACAATCATACGAGTAACATTTAAGGTAGGGATTTTGCATGTATTTTCAGACGAGGACACAAATCACTAGGAAAAATTAACATAATTGGACATTATTATATATCAGCATATTCGCAATGGTTCCCGCTAGTGAGTGAGATAATTTTCAATGCTCATGAGTATAGTCCAGGAGGTAGGGTCACTTTTTATTCACGATAGAATTTATGATAGACCATCCACCCGCATATCGGCGTCTGACGATTATTTGCATAAAATATACATAGGAAATATGCAAAATGAACAATTTTCAGCGTGTATCAAATGATTTTGTAGAAAAAATTTTTCTATCAACTTTCTCCGCCTCTCTCAAGTCCCTCCCCCCCTACTTGATGGTCTGACGGTCAGTTACCTTGTTCAAACGACTTGTTCAAAAGTGACACTACCTCCCCGCACTACTCTCATGAGAACACAAGCATAATTGAAAAAAAATGCCTCAATTTTAGCTACCTATACTTTTAGTGTGTCAATATGTCGCATTTACGACTTACGCCGGAACTAGATCAGGAAAAATAAATAAAACTATTTCACTCGCTAGCCCGCACATCTAGATTAATATTAATATACTTTCAGATTATAAGATTAATTAATAATTCAACAATGTGTGTTCTCCAGTAATATGATAACATATATCACGACCTTTATTTTGGCTAAAATATTACACTCGGCTAAAAAACACAACCCGTTCGAGTGTTGACTCACAGAGGACCAGGACTTGCCGGGGCACACCGATTCGCAATTTCACTTTTCTACAAAATCCCCCTCTTACACATAAAACCATAGATTAAGTGAATAGATAGTCAGTGCCTATGTCATATTTTCTCGCTCCAAAATGGGACTAGAAACACAAAGCGTTGGGACGTAAGCCAGAAAGAGAGGTCTAAAAGTGAGATGCAGTACATAAGGTCGCGTACCTGACCCACCCCAACCCGAAATTGACCGCATCTTCTGAACTACATTTTGCGGCATTAATGCCAGTTTTTTTGAAGTGAAATAGAAAATAAAGGATGCGCAAATAAAATGTATTATATTATAATATTTGTGTTTATCTCAACTATTCAACTTAAAGTTGGACGTAAACAACCCCAAACCGTCACACTATTATTGGCTCTCTGACTAATATTGTCTCTCCATTGGTAAGACGACATGCACCTACTTGTCTTTATGGCTCATAAATGATAAAGTATTAGGATAGTGATATTAGTCCTATAATCTTTTTGGTATGGTTATTATATTGTTTGTTTAAATGTGGTGTTAATGTGTTATTGGAAGTTACCTGAAATGCTTTATTCATATTTTACTTTAAAGCTTTAATAAAGTTTCATATAATTCTACACAAATATAAAAGAATAAAAGTAGGCATTCGTCTTAGTGCTTAATAATCAAGATTTTGTTGGGCCTGTACTAAGTAGCTATAAAGTTTCAAATATAAACTTGTACCTACCTGTCAATGACGTATCTACGTCATTGCTGGTATCATTGATGGTAAACCATCCAATTTTAATGGGTTTAAATATTAAAATTTGTTATCCGAACAAAAAATGAACGAAGAACATTTCAACTAACTAGCTAACTAATACCAAATAATTTTATTAAAAAACGCTTGCCGATGCCTAGCAGCAGCTTTTATTAACATTTGATTCTAAATTATTTCAAAAATATGGTAAACGACCGTAAAGTAAAATATTGAATGGAAACACCCGTTACTTGAAATAAATTAACAGAAAAATATTATTGAATGAATCCAATATTATTAAAGCAAAATATATCTCACAATGAAGTGTTTTTTTCGTATCTGCATATTTTTTATTTTGATATACATAACTAAAGAAAGTGTTATATAATATTTTAAGGAAATATTGAGATTATCCGTTTATTCAAATAATACGCATTTATTTAGCATTTAAACTTGCCATGTAAATTTGGCAACATTCATAGTTAGATAAACCGGCTGGGGTTGGACTTTCGTCATTCAAGTGGAAAATTAAAAGGCGGAGTATAATTTATGAATTAAAGAATGACAAAACTGTATTACAGCTCCATCTAGAATTCTCATTCGAACCCTCACTTTCAATACACTTTGTGTAGATGTCGTTTATCATTCAGAACGAGAATTAAGTGCATTACGATTGATTATCTATTCACTTAATCTATGATAACACCTAATAATCCCTTACTCACTTTCTCCCGTCTCTTAATTTTTGGCTTCTTCAAGGACCTGGGTCGTAATTTTCTGCACATGAATCGAATGGTGGAAAACATTTTCTCAACTTGAACATTCACTAATAATAAACAAATCACGACCTCGGTAATTGGATAAACAAACGAATCTTGTCGGTTATTGCGGTGCTTGGTGCTCGTTTACCGAGATGTGCTGTTAAACTAAATAAAAACAGGTAACCGTATCCGATTCACGATGTAAAAGCAGTTAACACGTATCGTTCATTAGTATAGACAAATGGGAGGGACGAATGCGACTATATTTCATTGCGTTGCGAACTCCTTGCAATATTCGAAATTATTGCAAAAACCGATTAAAAAACAACAATGTCTTGTGATGCAGATGGGATTGGTATTTTTGCGTTAAATGTATATGCGAAGGTGAGGACATTTAAGAGTATCTTACATCATATATGTTGTGTAAGTAATCAGGTAGGTAGGTACATATTTTGTTTTAATTTGAATTTCGAAAAAAATTGCAGAAACATTGATTGGCATTTTGCGTTTTGTTGACAGACATGGTAGTAT
>CAXKVY010009241.1:0-36047 GCA_964058915.1 Tetropium fuscum | reverse complement strand
ATTAGTCGTGTCACTGTCTTGTATACCTTATCTTTGTTTGGCGACAAATATCTTTATGTGTCAATATTCTACACCTACAACCCAGCTACACATTTAGAAATATAGTTATAGTTAAGTGTGATATATTCCACAATGTAGAATTACGCGAGAAACAATCTTGTAATAAACTCCGACACTAAAAGCATTAGCATCAGCGAAAGATGTATGCAATGTAATGTGTAATGTAATGTGTAATGTGTAATGTGTAATTGGTCAATTTTAGCATCTCAATCTCAATATTTTTCGTCGATCAATAAACAAACCTATTCGACCAAGGTTGGCCGAAAGCCTACGCACGATTCTTAGAATAAATTATCCAATCCTGGATGTTACATACTGCAGAGGAATTTTAATCCTTATTTAGATGTCTTTTTAGCACAAAAGTTATTGAAATCCGGGTTAGTTTTGGACTTAAATATGAAAAATGTAAGCTAATGTCTATTTAGTTACTAGAGACCAATAGATTAATCGGGCAGATTGATATTTTTAATTTAGCACCTATTATAAAAAATATTGAATACATTATACTGTTTTGATTTTAAAACGGGTTTTACAAGTTTTCGATATCGGTCTCATATTTTTATCATGAGATAATTACAGGCTGTGCATTATGCAATGCAATAGTAGGGAAATTTTCCATATTTTGCTATATAGACGTTGGGCGCCAGATGTATTGGAATCTTAGAGTTCGACTGACTGACATGATACTTCTAAGGTAGGTATTGTATTTCGTAATATTGTAGGTGTCTTATGCGATGCCAGAGTTAAATATCCAGTAGGTATGTAAATGAATTATTTATGTTTATCTACAATTATAAAAATCTGCGCATAGTTAAGTAGTAACTTGCAATTTTTATGTACCTAATTGCAACTTTATTATTATATTTTCCACAAAAACATCATATTGCCAAGTCATAAACAAATTTTGATTATTTTTGTGGTGGAATTGCTGAGGTTTCAAATCATGGCTAATGTTTTAATTTAAATAAATTTGTCTTCTGGGCAAAACTAAATGTCTATCAAAAAAAAGTAAAATACTTTGTGAAAATCTGATATAACTTAATAAAATCCACAAATGTTATATTCATATGTAATGCAATCATGGAAGATAATACCAACATGAGTCGTTATATGCAAAGATCGGTTACATGTAATGTAACCTAAACAAGCACCAATCATTAGCAACGAATTTTATAATATCCACCACGGTTAATTTTTGTTGCTTAAAGTTTTGAGTGATATAACTTAATTAATCCTCGCTCCAACTGTTAACTTAGTACAAATTATTTAATCAGTAATGGGTTTCCGTCCAAAAACATCAATTGACAACCAATCAGTGGCGTGCAAATGGATCAAATCATAATTTAAGCTCTATAACTCGAAGCTTTCAAATCCTGATTCCACCCTTAAATCAAGATCTGTGTCCATGAAACTATTAATGAAAAAAATCAATTGAGAATCCGTCAGTGGCGTATAGATGTAAAAATATATAATTTTACTTGTATAACTGAAAGCCTTCAAAATCTGATTCCACCCTTAAATCAAGACCTGTGTCCATGCAACTTCTCAGGTACGTAACTGTGAGATAACTAATAATTATCAATGAAAAAGTTCGTGACAACCCGTCAGTGGCGTACAAATAGAAAAAAGTATAATTTTTCTTATATAAGTATAACTGAAAGCCTTCGAATTCCACCCTTCTGATTCCACCCTTAAATCAAGACCATGCAACTTCTCAAGTACGTAACTGTAAGGGTAAGACTTGTGTCTATGCAACGCCTCACATACGTAAATTTAAGGGTAATTAACAATTAGCATTGAAAAAATTAAATTGACAATCCGTCAGTGGCGTACAAATGGAAAAGTTATAATTTTACGTATATAACTGAAAGCCTTCAAATTTTGATTACACCCTTACATCAAGTCCTGTGACCATACTGACCATGCAACTTTTCAGGTACGTAACTGTAAGGGTAACTAAAAATTATAATTAAAAAGTTTAATTGACAGCCCATCAGTGGCGTTCGAATGGAAACAATTATAATTATACACTGTAACTGAAGGACTTTAAATTCCGATTCCACCCTTAGATCACGACCTGTGTACATGCAACTTCTCAGGTACGTAACCGTGAAAGTAACTAGTAATTAGCAATGAAAAAATTCAATTGACAACCCATCACTGATGTACAAATGGAAAAAATTATAATTTTACTTATATAACTGAGGCTTTAAATTCTGATTCCACCCGTAGATCAAGACCTGTGTCCATGCAACTTCTCAGGTACGTAATTGTAAGAGTAACTAATAATTATCATTGTAAAAGTTCAAGTGACAACCCGTCAGTGGCGTACAAATGGAAAAGAGTTTAATTTTTCTTATAGAACTGAAAGCCTTCGAATTCTGATTCCATCCTTAAATCAAGAATATGCAGTACATAACTGTAAGAGTAACTAATAATTACCATTGAAAAAATTCAATTGACTGCCCGCCCGTCAGGGGCGTACAAATGAAAAATTCAATTGAAGTCTGTCATTTGAATTTTTATATGCTAAATATTAGATACTCTTACACGTCACGTCGTTTAAACACGTCGTTTAAACGTCACTGAATTGAACTGTCAATTGAATTCTTTTAATGAAAATTATTAGTTACCCATACAGTTATGCACCAGAGAAGTTGCATGGACACAGGTCTTGATCTAAGGGTGGATTCAAAATTTGCAGACTTTCAATTATATTAGTAGAATTAAATTTTTTTCCATTTGTATGCCACTGACGGGTTGTAAATTGAATTTTTTGGATGCTAATTATTAATTAGACTTACAGTTACGTACCTGATAAGTTGTATGGACACAAGTCTTGGTCTAAGGGTGAAATCAGAATTTAAAGACTTTCAGTTATATAAGTAAAATTTTTATTATTTCCATTTGTACACCAGTGACGGGTTGTCAATTTAATTTTTTCATTGCTAATTATTAGTTACCCTTACAGTTACGTCCCTGAGAACCCCTTGCGTCAACAGGTCTTGATCTAAGGGTGGAATCAGAATTTGAGAGATTTCAGTTACAGTGTAAAATTATATTTTTTTCAATATAAACGCCACTGACTGTCAATTGAATTCTTTTAATGATAATTATTATTCCAGTTACGTACCAGAGACGTTGCATAGACAAAGGTCTTCATTTGAGGGTGGAATCAGAATATAAAGGCTTTCAGTTATATACGAGTAAGTAAAATTATAACTATTTCCATTTGTACCCCACTGGCAAGTTGTCAATTAAACTTTTCATTGAAAATTATTAGTTACCCTTACAGTTACGTAGTTGAGAAATGGCATGGACACAGGTCTTGATTTAAGGGTGGAATCAGAATTTGAAGGCCTTCAACTAAAACTGTAATTTTTTCGATTTGTACGCCTCTGACGGGTTGTCAGCTGAATTTTTCAATGATAATTATTAGTTACCCTTACAGTTACGTACCTGAGAAGTTGCATAGACACAGGTTTTGATTTAAGGGTGGAATCAGAATTTGAAGGCTCTCAATAAGTAAAAATATATTTTTTCCATTTGTACGCCACTGACGGGTTGTCAATTGAATTTTTCAATAATAATTATTAGTTACCCTTACTGTTACTTACCTAAGAAGTTGAATTTTCACAGGTCTTGATTAAAGGGTAGAATCAGAATTTGAACGCTTCGAGTTATATGGCTTAAATTATGATTTTATCCATTTACACGCCACTGATGGGTTGTAAATTGATTTTTTTAGTGGATGTCGTAACGGAAAGTATTACTGATTAAACGATGTATGCTAAGTTAACAGTTGTAGCTAAAATTAATTAAGTTATATCACTCAAAACTTTAAGCAACAAAAATTAACCGTGGTGGAAATTACAAAATTCGTTGCTAGAAAATCGTTGCTAACTTCACACTAATAACAACTTTTCGCGGTTCCGTAAACAAATTGACCAAAGGCCACATTTGTTATGTTACAACTCAATATATTTATATAGCAGAAAACCAAAGATAAATAATCTACTACGAAGAAAGTTGGGTATGTTCGACGAGGTTCTTGGCAGTTGACGATTGAAGTCAGTGACGTACCCACGGGGATAAAGTGAATAGTAGTGCCCCAAGCCTTTCTTCAGACGCGGTCCTTGATAACAATCGCAAGAAGAAATCCATTTGGAATATATTCTGTATTTTGAGCCGCATAAGCTTGAAATTTCCAAAACTTTTACCTTTATAATAATTTGTATGATTTGAATATCTTAATATACGTTTGTGTTTATGATTGTGCTATATGCTATTAATTAATGGATACCTATTTAAGAAAACTATTTTCTTGTATTCTAGTTTCTAGCTTCTTTAAGGTAACATACATATATGTATAATTGTTTCATATTTAAATATTAAATACCTACCTAAATATTATTTTAAATATTTTTGTCGAGAAATCTATCAATCGCATCAAAAAAGTGGTAATTTGTTTAAAGATATCCATTTCTTTAAGCCGATATTTTTGCCCGCGAATTTCTAACTTATAATTTTATAGTGATTAATTAACATTGGAAAATGCTAATTTTTGTCTGTGACGGATTTTGTTTACATCAGCGCCCCCATACCCATATCTCGTAAGCCGCCACTGTACGCCTGGTACGCCTGTGGTCGAATTCACGCACGGCTATGGGTAATTCCAAAATTGTTCGTCTACATATGAACCCATTGTTCTTTTTCATGTAGGCAGGCAAACGATACGATTTTCCCGTCTTATGCGGATATATAATATCCATTGTCTAATAAAATTATGCTCTAACTGTTAATAACTTTTTTATAGAATAGCCAACATGACGCACTACCGACTGCTTGTTTAATTTCTCAGCCTCCCTATTAACCTTTTTAGCAGAATTATTCCTGCTCGCTCAAGTAGACCAGCGGCCTTGGATTATTACATCTATTTTTTTTTTATATGCGAAGATGCAAATTTGTATGTCATCGTCACGGCCGTAAAATCGGCCGGTGAATTAGATTGTATCAGTGCATTCCAGAATGAATGGGTGCGGTGATTTCGTGAAGTGTATATTAGTTTTGTGGTTATCTGCTTTATTTTAATTGCATATTTCTTCTAGGAGTGATAGCTTGGTTGTAGTCGTAAGAAGAATAGAATAGAATAGAGCAGACCAGAGCAGAACAGAGCAGAGCACAGCAGAGCAGAGCTAAGTAGAGCAGAATAGAACAGAGCAGAGCAGAACAGAGCACAGCAGAACAGAATAGAATAGAATTTTATTTGCGTTATACCAACGGTTATACATTTATGTTATGTTTACATATGTCACCTCTGCATTCATTCATTCACATACGTCACCCTGCATTATAAACCACGTGACTTCCTGAGAGTTTGCAACCCACAGTACATCATTGGCGTAACTACGGTCGTTATATGCATTTTGTCTTTATCTTACTTACCTTCACTTTTGCATATACAGTACACAGAGGATATATTTTGATTGTGGAAAATGAGAACAGAATGGAAAAACATTAATTTAATCATTAATGTATAAAAAGCTTTTATTCTAAACATTTCTTGAATTCAGTTAATATGCACTTGGGAGACCATGATGATTATTGGCCGCCATGCTCCATATTTCGCATATAAAACATGCGTCGAACATTTGCGACAGTGGACAATAAGTGGAAAGAGGAAGTGGCGAAATTTTGGAGTGATGAATGATTTGGAGGAACCAAGAACCAAGAGGAAGATTCAGCAAAGAAACGTACACTGCACTTCTGAAGAAATACCCATGCCACAATTGCCTAGACTACCAGAAGATGACACAGAACCATCAGCAATGTCTGATGAAGTTCAATGTATGAAGAACTGAATAATCTTATTATAAACCTGAATATGTCAAAGAGGGACTTCGAATTAGCTACAATATGATACCAAGTGAATAATTATAATAACATATTTGAATAAAATAAGTTTAATAAACATTCAACTGTGCATACACTATTAGTACGCTACCTCTGCATACATTATTTTTGTTCCAGAGCTTTAGATCAAGCAAATAAAATGGCAAAAGCACAGAAAAACAAGGTCTACGCCGAATGTGTTTAAAGTCTAGGGTTGCTGCTTGTGGCGAATAGAATTACGTTAGCCTCTTTCAAAAAAAATATAGAGCTAATAAGTAACAATACCATTTTAATAGTAACACCGTCAGAGCTCATGGAATTAAGAGGATATATTGTATATTGTATAATTGTATTACCATTTGGAATATGTATTGAATCCTCTTGGCTAACTGGAAAATCTTCACGAAGTGGCGAATATCGGTTTCTTATGTTTTCAGAAAATAGCGTCCAAAGTTTTTGCGATTATTCAAATCATTGTATTTTTTACATTATTTCTAATAATACCATCAAATTTGAACTGAGAATTGTAAGGGTAGGGTTATTTTGCGTACCTAGGGAAAAACGAGAGTTTGCAAACACAACACAAGAAAAATAACATTCGCCCTTTTGAAGTACGAGCTTTATTGTCGGATTAACATTCGCCTTACAAAAAATATCATAACGGTATCTGTTAAAAATGGTAAAACTAAGTAACAACGTAGGTTGGTATTGATAAAAATAACTACACACTTATTTAAATGACAAATTATAAAGGTAAAAAATATATAAATTTTAAACAAAAAATGACCACCACCTGGAAACAATTTAGGGGGGTAGGTATTTACCTTAAAGGGGCAGATTTTAAAAAAAACTCAGTCAACATTTCTTGTCGTTGATCATTGGTAAATAAGTGACATTTTCTTCCAAACCTTTTTGCAATAATCGCTTTTTCAGACTTTGCAGTTTTAGGATTACAGCTTTGGAGGAGCGATATTCATTGTATTTGGAATTACAAACTGGAGCCCAGTTGCCTTTCTAAATTTATTTTCCTTTAAATATTGTGCCTCACTTCGTTTTCTCTGACGAGCTATTTATATTGGCCTACCCTCAACTTCAGTCTGCAGGCTTCAGAACAGAAATTTCATTAGAACTTGATTTTTGTGGGCTTTTCTGGTTTATGCGTCTAAATTTTCATGAAAAATGAGGCCAACAAAGTAAAATATTACACCTGTAGCATGTTGCCCAAACTTCTTCCAGGCATCCAAAATTCGCAGTGTTGTTGAAGATTACCATTAACATAACACTGTGAAGACTTTGCGAGTTTGATCTTACTTTTTTTTGTTTTTTACTTGTGTAAGGTCATTGACGTCAACAACTTTACAATTATCATTCTTCCCATAATGGTGCTGCGTACAAAGGAAATAACCACAACCGCATAGAGTCATCAGAGCAATCCTTCATTTCAATCCTCCATCATTTTTATCAAGCATAGCGTCATCAAGGTACATTACAAGAAGATGTTACTATTACATCTTCTTGTAATGTACCTGCAAAAAATATTATTAAATAAAAAAGGGGACACGAGATAAAATACTCCAAAAAGTACCTGTTTTTAGTTCCACAATGCGTATATCAGAAATGATGTTAATTTTTGAATCCTGAGACTCTTCAATAATCATTATTTGAGGGTCTTTCAAAGGTTTAACCAAAATTTCTTTTGACTTTGGAAACGGAGGATTATCCATATTATGATAAAATATTGACAGTTTTAGAACTTACCTGGTGATATCTCCAGAACATACCATATTCTTCTTTTCTTGGAATTATGTTAATTTTGAAAACTTCGCATTCGTCATTTATTTTGGGGGTTTCCAAATTTTTAACTAGAAGTTCCTTTATCTTAGATAGTGGAATATTCTCACTATCATACCAACTATTATTGGAAGACAGTTTATTGAAGAAGAAAGAGAAACAGCATAATAATAGACAACTTACCTAGAGTAGGTATTGAAACTTACCTGTTAGTGCCTCCGAAACACTGCCATGCTCTTCAGTATCGATAATTTTTCCGTAATACCATTTTGCGTTATATTTCCTTTTTGCCCTGCAACCGATATTAAGAACACTTTTTTTTATCGGCACGCTTTATTTAGTTCTTTAAAATCCACTACGTTTTTACCTCCATCATCCCACAACACTAATCCATCCATTTTATTTTTTGTAAAAAGAATTTTTACACTAGGAAGGCACAAAACACACTACTAGGTAACATTGTTCAAGTTCAAACAAATCCTTTTGAGGTTAAAACACCAGCCAATTTAGTTCGCAAACTGGCGAATATGGGACCATATTCGCCCACAACCGTTAACTCGAGAAGAGTTTTTAAAGCGCCGAAAAATATATTAGCATTTTTGATAAAACTGTGATTTGTTACATACGCCTAAACTTATATATCGATTAACTTTTTAAGAGGACACAATATAGGTTCGCCACTTTGAGAGCTTGTTCAGTGTTCCCACTTCTATCAAATAACGATATAAGCCCAAAACCGCATTTTTTCATATTCGCCACTTCGTGAATTTGTGACGATATATTGTAGAAGCCTGTCAGGATGTGTTACCAACACAATCATTGACGTTGGCATTGACTACATTTAGAATTATTATAAATTTAAGTCAGATTTGTCAGTCCTTGCGATAATAATTACAAGTTGCAACCATGACTTTTGTTGCAAATAATGTGAATGTATTATTATTCAATTCATTCTATCTCGTATATAAATTAAAAATACATTTTACGCCAACATGGAAACCATAACTACCTCTAGATTTTTTTTACAAAACTGGCTATACACGTTTAACATTATATTAATGAGCTACTACAGGGACAAGGTTAACACAGCCTACACTTATAGCAGTTGCGTTTAATCTATGCCGATTTTAGTTCAGTTATCCAGATTATACTAAGTATACCGAACCATCTTTAATTTTAACACGTATACAAGGTATACAGTATTTAGGTATACCTAAATACTGTATACCGAGGTATTTCGTAAATATTGTACTGACTATAATTTTATCAATAATAGTTATAAGCTACCAGCACTTGTTAATTGTTAAATAATTAAAAAACAAGTGTGAAATAAACAACGACAGTTCTGTGAAAATGACATTTCTTTTGCGGTTATGACATAATTTAATATAAATATTTACGATTTAATTTTAGATTTTGTGGACAACAATCACACTCCTACACGAATTCAATATTTGTTGCACATATCAAACGAGTTAGTGAGTCATGGGGCAAAATACACTAGGTATGTCTTGCTGCCTTGGTCAGTGGCCTGCATCTAAAAATGCACTAAATGGATTTCTGCATGAATTCCAGGGAATTCCAAATTGGTAGAATTAGAACGAGATAATGTACCTACTATGAAAGAGTTGTATCCTGTTCGACGCTTGTAATTTTCGAATGCCTATCTAGGTACCTCGTAAAAGAACTGCTGCCAATAAAGGTTTAATGTTTCTACTTAATTAAAGTGCTCGAGATTATATGGTTGGAAATTATTTAGATAATTACACTGATATATTCCCATTCCCATTTAAGATGTTCCATTTTTTTAATGATTTTATTTTAAGATTAGGAATAACAAATAACATCAAAAGCGGGACTATCCCCTAGACCGGAAACTACCCATAATTTACGTTAAATTTGGTAGTACCAATATCGAATTTTTGTGCGACAATTCGTTTTCTATTCGACCTACGCCAAAATGACGCTAGGTATATCTAATTAAAGGTAAAAGTTATGTAAGTTTTAAAAGGATCAAAATACCCTCACGGCATAAAAATTTATCCATCCAAATTTTTAATTAAACTTAATTGAATTTTAACGCATACTCTTATTTCAATTATATTTTTTTATTTGTAGACAGATTTATCGACAATATTTTGATTTTTTCGAATTTCAAAAAACTGCTGGCATATTGTAATGTACATGGAGGAAACAATCATGTTTTTATTTCCCTATATTTACACCCAGTGGGGTAAACATACGCGTTAAATTCAACTAAATTTCTTTTACTGCAACGCCTAACTTAATATTTTTTCATTCATCTCAATATATTTCTTCATTCAGGAGATACAAATTTTTAAATAAAACACGATAAATTAATCGGCATATTTAATTTAAGTTTGATTCGGCCAGCAAAGAGTCTTGATCTCAATCCTATGGAGCATGCCTGAGACATGATAGGAATACGAATTAGGTCCTGAATTCGTGTACCTGCAAACTCGCAAGAGCTAAACGATGTAGTAGTGGGACGCAATTAGGAAGTTTCCTTACACAGAAAAAGTTGTAGAGTCGAGTGTCAGTTAATAGTCTATTCTTTATCAACTTCACCCGCTCAGTCGGCTGCTGTGGCGAACATAGCGCGTCCTAGCGTGAACATAGCGCGTCCCCAATCACAAATTTGTCCCATACAAATTTGGTGATTGTTTTATAATTTTTAGTATATTTTGTATAGTGAAAATAAAAAAATTGACTTCCTAATTGATCAAATTGACATTTGACACCTTGTTGAAGTTATGCCAAGAAGTTTTTAGACTGTAGTACGAGCGCAGATAGGCAATACAGGCTATTGATTTATGTTTTGTTTTCTATTCCATTTTATGCGGAAGTGTAAAAAGAAAAATTATTCTACCGAATTTTTAATATCTTATTTAAAATTTATTTATTTATTGATATCTCCTAAATGGAGCAAACAGCAAGACATCGAGATTAAAAAAAAGAGAAAGAAATATTAACAACGAGGTAGGGTCTGTAGTATAAGAAATTTAGTTGAGTATATCGAGTATATTTACCCCACAGGATGTTGTAAATATAGGGAAACAAAAACATCATTATTTCCTCAAATTCCTTACAATTTTTTTAAAAATCATTGAAATCAGAAAATGGATCGATGTTTACATACATACATACATACATACATACATACATACATACATACATACATACATACATACATACATACATACATACATACATACATACATACATACATACATACATACATACATACATACATACATACATACATACATACATACATACATGCATGCATGCATGCATGCATGCATGCATACATACATACATACATACATACATGCATACATACATACATACATACATACATACATACATACATACATACATACATACATACATACATACATACCTACGTACGTACGTATGTATATACATACATACGTACGTACATACATACATACATACATACATACATACATACATACATACATACATACATACATACATACATACATACATACATACATACATACCTACGTACGTACGTACGTACGTACATACATACATACGTACGTACATACATACATACATACATACATACATACATACATACATACATGGTGCTTAATATTTCAATTCAAAGGCGTGTTACTACTAAGACTTCTTCATCAATATATTTTAAGGATTATTGACCGAGACATTGACATTTAGTCACGTTGTATTATAATACGAGTACTTTATATTCGCGCTGGTTCACTTATTTCTAAAATAATTTCACGTATTACTGAAAATAACGCAAAAAAATATAAACCGTTTCAGTTACGCATCAAAAATGGATACCTAATTAACTGGCAGTTCTTCTACTTCGAAATAATATTTAATACATTCAAATCATTTTTAAGTTTTCATGGCTACCGATGCCTTTTTCATTTTTCGTTTCTATTTTTAATAAATAATTGCCAGACGATTTACGTAGGTGTAACATATAACTTACAAATTAAAATCCTGATTACACTTTTCAATAATTTGCTAGTAATTCAACTTGAATATCCAGTTACAGCTCATCACATATAGTATTGATTTTCCTATTACCCATACTTACCAGGATGCCTTTGAGTAACGACACTATCGTACTCGCTTATTTGGTCGATAAAATATTCAGTGTCTTTCAATATCTAAAAATAACATGCGTATACCGGGTATAATTAACTTAAATACTTTGCAAGCATATGCAGTACATCCTGCATATATTTCCAGAAATGTGCAAACTTTGGAGAGCTGGAATTTGCACGGGTGGGACCAGCACTTGCCACAAAGTCTTCGGGTGCTGTGTGTAGAGACGATAGCCAAAAAATGGGAAGGTAAGATATATAAATATTGATTGATCAATTGCAGTTTTCCTAAATTGACAGACTATCCATAGATATCTACTCTGTAAGCCTGAAAATAATCCTGCGCTGCTAGGTGCTACAGCGCCAGCGTAGTAACTTATAGATTAAACTCCTTAGATTAGAAAGTCTCGTGCCTTTAAGAGCAGGCGTGATATTAATTCATATATTAAAAGCATATCCATGGTAACTCCCAGGGTTCCTGGCTTAATTTCTCAAGTATACTGTGATCTTAGCTTCATTAATATTGTAACTTAAATACTCTATACGTAATAATTGATCCTTTTAACAGACATTTTCTTTATAAATTAGCACTACTATTTATAACGCGGTTTTGCAGTATAGGTACCTACCTCACAGAAAGCATAAGCATGTTTATAGATAAACTATAACGGTATAACGATTGTATAAATATCTACTTATCAGGTAAGTAATATAAATGACAAAAATATTAAGTGGGACGTAGCCAAGGATTCAATGTTCAATGCAGACAATCTTCACTTTTCTTTGTAAATGAATAACAAAGATACACGTTTAAATATTAACAGCAACATGTAATAGGTAGGTATTGATTTATAAATAGTATGCCGTATGTAACAGATAGTCGGAGAGCTGATGAGCCCTGTTTCATGAAGTGTCTGATTCAGGTAGAAATTTTACATAATATTATCTATAGGTAAGACTACACATCTTAGAGAGATACACTTCGACTTCGGGTAGTAGTGAATGCGAGTGAGAGCAACGATTAACGGTGTAGCGTGGTCGCTCTCTACGTCCAAGGAAGCTTCGTTGGTTATATTGATATGGACCAAGTACCACACTTCCTTCTGGAAAAGGTGGCAATTCTTTAAACTAAGCCTCATGCAACAGCTTGCTAATCGCTGGAATACCTCGCCTAGGTTTTCAGGTTATCCTCAAAGATTTTTCCAACAACAATGATGTCATCGAGGTATACCGAACGTGTTTTCTATGACAGGCCTGTCAAAACGGTTTCTAGCAACCTTCAAACATAGCATTGGTGTTATATAGTCGAATGGCATTGCAGTAATTTGCTACAATCTGATGCCTACAGTAAATTATGTTATTTCCTGATATTCGGCTGGAATTTCCACTTACCAGTACTATCAGTATCGTGTAGGAGACATCTACGTAAGAAGGAGAGTTCAAGGTCACAGCTATAGGTGCTGTACGCAAGAGCTAAGTTATGGTAGGCACATGGCGTGGTGCAGGACATGGCTAGGCATCGCGAAGTGTCCTCAATAGCCCACGGATGGCTACTGCCTGGGCACTATTTGGCAGCTCTGCTGCATGCTAATTGCAGTAAAACTTAGTCCGTTTTCTCTTGTACATCTTTTCTATCGTGTAGGAGGCATCTACGTAAGAAGGAGAAATCAAGGTCACAGCTCTAGGTGCTGTGTGCAAACGCTAGGCTATGATAGGCACATTGGCGTGGTGCAGTACATGGCTAGGCATTGCGAAATGTCCTCAATAGCCCACGGATGGCTGCTTTGCGTACAAAACGGGTTCGCATTAACGTGTGAATCATCTGGGCACTATTTGGCAGCTCTGCTGGATGCTAATTGCAGGAAAACTTAGTTCGTTTTCTCTCATACATCTTTCCTATCATATAGGAGGCATCTACGTAAGAAGGAGAAATCAAGGTCACAGCTCTAGGTGCTGTATGCGAACGCTAGGCTTTGATAGGCACATTGGCGTGGTGCAGGACATAGCTAGGCATCGCGAAGTGTCCTCAATAGCCCACGGATGGCTGCTTTACGTACAAAACGGGTTCGCATTAACGTGTGAATCGCCTGGGCACTATTTGGCAGCTCTGCTAGAAGCTAATTGCAGTAAAACTTAGTCCGTTTTCTCTTGTACGTCTTTTCTATCTTGTAGGAGGTCTCTACGTAAGAAGGAGCGTTCAAGTACCCTTCAAATCCAAAGTCGTGAAAACCTTTTGGTTTGTCAGTCTGCCCAAATGTGTCGTTATAACGACGGTTCAGTTTGCATGTATTGTAATTCAATGGCTCGACAGGTAAAGAAAACTTTCACAAGCAATAGACTCTCGATAGGTTGACAAATTTTGGAACTAAAGAGCTGCTATTTTAT
Organism: Tetropium fuscum; assembly: GCA_964058915.1. Taxonomy (NCBI): domain Eukaryota; kingdom Metazoa; phylum Arthropoda; class Insecta; order Coleoptera; family Cerambycidae; genus Tetropium; species Tetropium fuscum. The sequence goes on along the minus strand of CAXKVY010009241.1, from coordinate 21,792 downwards.
ATTTTGCTCTTTATATATTTTGTTATTCAACGGTTATACATCTAGGCGACTGAGATTCGATTATTCTACATTATTCTACGCGAAATACGTCGTGCAAGGACCGACGTATTATTTTTTTTGGTATCCATTTTAAAACTTTTATTAACCCTGTCGTATCTAATTTTAGAGAGTCCCGTTTTGGACGAAATAGTATTAGCCACGGACAGATACCTATTGCTAGATATCCTTGATACTGACCTGCCCTTGAGCCTAACAGTCCCCAAAATTCCGGACGACGCGTACTGGAAAAGATGCTACCTGGAACGATGGCCTAACAAAATTCCGCACGACGTCAGGCCCTTGGTGAGTTACAATATTTTTAACGGCCACAGTTCAAGGATACCAAGCGCGGCCAGCATTCATAGCTCTGGAAATCAGTCGCTTAATGGTACGAGTGGCAGTAATTCACGAGTTTCAGTAATTTCGGACAATAAGATTTTGAAGGGTGTAGAAGATAAGGATAGTTCAAGTAAGCGGACCTGGAAGGAGCATTATCTTGAAATGCATTTGAAGGGATATTTGGAGCATCTGAAACCTGAAGAATATGATGCAGAAAAGGTATGAGCATCGAGTTAGACATAAAATGGTTTTGCTAGAGTCAAGACCAATATATTTTAGCGGTCATGAGGTCCATGGGGGTTACATAAAACTTCAGTAACTAATTATATATTTAGATAATCATCAATAATGAATATTTTTATTTTAAATCGTCTTATCTAAGCCAACTATTTTCAGCTCTTTTTAATCCCTGAGGATCAGTGTGCAAAATTTCATTCTTCATTATCCCAATATTCGTGTTCCCGAGCATATCTAAGGCGTTCAACCCGATGGTTTCGTAATAATTCTGGACCCGTTGCAGGTCTCCTTGCTCGCAGTCCAATACCAAAAAGCCAAAAGCCGCCTTCTTATTGTTCTATCGCTTACTTGAACTTGCCTCACCTCGTCTAATTGGTTTTTTATTTGCACAGAAGTGATTCTTCTGTCCTGCAAAACATTTAGCGTTATAACGCGATTATCACGCTCATTTTTTTCGATCACAATTATTTCTTATGAATACACCAAACTCACCGTTTTACAGCTCTTTGAACTTTGCATACTGAAATTCCCAACGCTCTGGCCACATAATATACTTACCGTCCGCACCAAACGGCTCTCGCAGAGCCGGTTGAAGAAAGATCCATATTTTTTAAACTAATCGTATTTTTAAACTAATGATAAACGCGCTCAAATGTGACAAATTGTAAACTAACGGTTGTCAGTTTAGCTTTGACAGAAACAATTGTCTGTCATAGCCAGCTATGCAAAAAATCATTCCTTGTTCAACTTTGTTATTACCATAGAAATAAAGATAAAATGTAACGTTTTTCTAAAACCCTTGGATCGTTAACAACAAAAAAAAGATATTGTAACAAATAAAAAGAAGAAAATATTAAGAATAGATGTAGCTTGATAACAAAATAAGAAATTATAAGGTGTAACAAGTTGGCCACTCCATATATTGTTTTAAAGTTAGAGTAAAAAGGCACTTTTCGTGTCACCCTGTATAATATGAACATTTGCCTAGTTTTCTTTTAATTTATCCTCTGTGAGATTCTTTATAAACTTAGCTACTAGATGAAAATAATTAATCAAACCTTAAATTAACAAAGTTATTGATAAGCAAACTTCATTTTGCTGGTGAGTGTCATAATTGTTAAATGAACATTAGTTTTGAAAGCAACACTTCATCATACTTAAAACGCCTAAAATGTTGTATGTGAAATTATTGTAAATAAAGTGGTCAACTATGATACGTCATCTGTATATTCAGTTCTCCTAAATCGTTCATTATAATAATTAGTAATATATGGCACTTCAGAAAGTTGCAAGGTGATTGTGTTAAACCACAAAAATTCATTCTCGATAAAAGCAACGGATATTACCTAATGGATGTTTACGTTTCTTCACAGATAAAAGAACTGTCAGATTTATGTTCTCCTTACATCAAAATTCTAAGAATTGACCAATTGCAGAGTTCTGAAAATTCCTCAAGTAGGATCCCGCTGAATTCGATATTAGCCGGATTTCATAATTTAAGAGAGCTGACATTGTGCTTTAAACAGGTAAAATAATATCCGAATAGAGATGTATTGTACCTAGATGTATGCATGTTTTATTCTACCTTTGTATATGTAGGTATGTTTTATAGTTTTTATTAGTTCAGTCGTAAAATACGAGGGTGTATCAAATACAAACGTAATTTTTTAAATTACGGAAGCGTCCATGACCTTGAAATAGTTTATGGGCAAAAATGGTCTGTACCATTAGGGAGAGGAGACAAACCGCTCGAGTCCCTTTACTATGAACAGAACCATTAGCGAGACAGAAGTGTATGTCTCCGTGGGGCAACGGATTATAATCAAGCTTTTAGACAAGGTGGTGAATCCAACTGAAATTTGCGACGGTTACAGGCACAGTTCGGGGACAACACCCTGTCAAGAACCCATGTGTTTGCATGGCACAAAGAATTTTCTGAAGGGCATGAAAAGGTTTTGAACGAGACACGCTCGCGGTCCAAGAAGGAGTGTGGCTCAAACCGACATTGAGGCAGTGCGAAATCTCATGGAGGGAAATCGGCGTATAACTGTCTGGGAAATCGTTGAGGAACCAAACATTAGTGTCCACCAGATCGTGACAGGTCGCTAGATTGATACCCCCTCAGTTATAGGAGGTTCACAATCAACACTGATTGGAGATTTCGCAGGGATACTTATATCGATTCCAGCAAGAGGGTGGATCCTTTTTGAATTGCGTCGTCACCTAGAACGAAACATGTACACCACTGCACGTCCAAGTCGAAACATGCGAGTATGGACACAGAAAGAGCTTCCCTCTTCTGTCTGTGGTACGGGTGGAGAAAAACCGACAAGATGGTGAAGGCAAGATGGTGATGTGAAGGGACTGGTTAAAGCAAAGATACCCTTGTCGGCCGGAATGATAATGGCGACTACGTTTTTTGATCGGAAAGGTGCTGCTCGGATTGACTTTCTCCAAAATCGACACGCGATCAATTATCAATTCCTGAATGCTGAGAAATTGTCATTTCGAAGGAAAAGAAGGAAGCAATTAGTCAATCAGTATTATTCTTTTGCGTGACAACGTCAGGCCTCTTGCGGCCATTGCCACAAGGCATAAATTAGATGCACTGGGCTGGGAAACGTTGGTACATCCGCTATGTAGTCCCGACTTGTCCCCTTATGACTTCCATCTTTTTGGACCCCTCAAATAAGATGCGCTTGGAGGCCAACGTTTCGACGACAACGACGCGGTGGAAGCATTTGTGCTCCAATAGGTACAAGAACGCCCGAAGAGTTTCTACGATCATGGAATAAAAAAGCTCCTAATCCGAGGGGACAAATGTATTTCTTGGACGGGATAATTTGTAGAAAAATAATATATGTTTATAACCTTAATTAAATATTATTTTTTACAAAGCGATCACATTTATATTAGATACACCCTGATAATAACATATCTAAATAATAACATATCTTCCTTCTTATTCCAATCACTATTCTTAACTCAAATGTTTACGGGAGAGGGAGCGGCACATTATTATTTTGTTGTCTGCATTAGCGCACAGGAACGACTCAGGTTGGTAAATCCTAACCATCATTCGGTGCAGGAATATGCAAACCTAGAAACGCCATTAATTAGGTCTTGGGATTATATTTATAGATTTATATGGGGATAGTTAGATCTCGGGGTAAAGTTCGGGGCTCGAACGCACTCGCTACTAGGGGATCAAATTGAATAGCAAACGAAACTTTCGTCTATATATATATATATATATATATATATATATATATATATATATATATATATATATATATATATATATATATATATATATATATATATATATATATATATATATATATATATATATATATATATATATATAGATATATATATATATATATATATATATATATATATATATATATATATATATATATATATATATATATATATATATATATATATATATATATATATATATATATATATATATATATATATATATATATATATATATATATATATATATATATATATATATATATATATATATATATATATATATATATATATATATATATATATATATATATATATATATATATATATATATATATATATATATATATATATATATATATATATATATATATATATATATATATATATATATATATATATATATATATATATATATATATATATATATATATATATATATATATATATATATATATATATATATATATATATATATATATATATATATATATATATATATATATATATATATATATATATATATATACAGTGAGCTCGTAAAGTTTGGAATAAATTCAATTAATCGTTATTGAAGGATTTTCACAGGAAATCCTCGGACACGTCAACCTTATTTTATAAAATGTCACTTTTTTCAGCCATCGATTTTTTTTTTGTTTTGTTCGTTTTTGAGCTATGACGTCATCGACAATTTTTTTAAACGACAACCCATATTTTTTTTCACGGATTTCGATAGAGCACATTTTTCTGAGTGCGAATATGTCAAAAACATAGTACCTTTAACATTAAAGTTTTCGAGATATTCGGTTGCAAAGTTTATAAAATGTACCATGGCACCATGCATAAGCTATCGGGCGGGTCAAGATTTTTAATAGCTTATTGATTCTAATAGCTTATAGCTTATTACATTTTAAAAGATTAAGGAGTAATATTATTTATTTTGGTAGCTTATCGAACATTTTGAAAGATTTGGGAGTAATCTGTTTAATTTTTTAACAACAATTTAAACAAATAAAAAAATATTTTAACAAATAAATGATAAATAATTAAAGTAAAAAATAAAATCAGAGTAAATTTTCAAATTGACCTCCATTCACTTCCTGGCAATATCCCATCCGCCACTGAAACTCCTGCAGAACCTTACCAACAGTATCGGGTTGAATGGTTCGAATTTCATTGCGAATTCTGTCCTTTAATTCTTCGATGGTATTTGGTCTATTGAAATAGACTTTGCTCTTTAAATAGCCCCATAAAAAGTAGTCTAGGGGAGTGAGATCTGGAGATCTAGGGGGCCATTCGATAGTTCCCCTGCGACCAATCCAATGGTTAGGAAATACATGGTTTAAATAATCGCGAACGATCACTGCAAAATGGGGTGGTGCACCGTCTTGTTGGTACCATATCGTGTGATGGGGCAGATCTGGATCTACGTCATTTGGGTAAAGTACCGCAAGTGCAGGGACTAAGTCGTCTCTTAAAAATTCTAAATATATTTCACCTGTTAATACGCCTTCAAAGAAAAATGGGCCCAAAATACGATTACCTACAATACCAGCCCAAACGTTAACTTTTTGTGGAAACTGACTACGAGTTTCCATTTTCCAGTGTGGATTTTCAGGAGACCAATATCTACAGTTTTGCCGGTTAACTGTGCCGTCGAGATAAAAGGTAGCTTCATCAGAAAAAACAATATTGCGTAAAAATCCGTCGTCATCAATCAGGCGTTGCAACATGGTTTGGCAAAACTGTAACCTACGGTCAGGATCATCTTCGTTTAACTCTTGGACCAAAACCACTTTATACGGATGCCATTTGTTCAATTTCAAATATTTCAAGACGGAGCTTTGATGGGGATTTTCTTGAAGCTCTAGTCGAACATTCAATTTAACATCTTGTTGCACTGGTGGACGACCCGTTCTAGGGCGATCTCTCGTATGACCCACTTCTAAAAACTTTTGTTCTATTTTGCTAACGGTGGACTGTGTAATTGGTTCTCTGTTTGGATATTTGTTGTTAAATAAACGGCAAACTTCTACTTGTGTGCGAGCTCTGTCCCCGTAACCGATCATCATCAAAATTTCGATTCTTTCCCTTTCACTCAAACGACGGACCATTTTTAAATAAAATGAATTATGATGGAATAATGATTAATCAACTTACTTAATGATATTATTCAACTGATTAAAACACAAACTTGCGAGGAAAAACTTCAAAATTGTGACAACTGTCAAAACTGTTGTTTTTCCTGCGCTTTCTTGATAAATGATTAGCATTTGGTCATCGCTTGTATAATTCATTCTTAAAACTTTGCAACCGAATATCTCGAACACTTTAATGTTAAAGGTACTATGTTTTTGACATATTCGCACTCAGAAAAATGTGCTCTATCGAAATCCGTGAAAAAAAATATGGGTTGTCATTTAAAAAAATTGTCGATGACGTCATAGCTCAAAAACGAACAAAACAAAAAAAAAATCGATGGCTGAAAAAAGTGACATTTTATAAAATAAAGTTGACGTGTCCGAGGATTTCCTGTGAAAATCCTTCAATAACGATTAATTGAATTTATTCCAAACTTTACGAGCTCACTGTATATATATTAGCTTTGAAATTCTTTGCTATTCATATTTATTTTGTGAAAAGTAATCTTGGGTTTGTAGCATTTCATTACATAGAAATAAGTAAATAGACGAATAAGAAAGAAAACACACTTACCAGTGCTATATCTGGACACACATACGGAAATGAATCACTATGCACATGAAAACGAACCACTTAGAAGTTGTACAAGTTCTTTCACCTTTCTTGAGGATCTTCAGAGCAGTATACGATTTATTTCATTGATCATAGTGATTCATTTCCGTATGTGTGTCCAGATATAGCACTGGTAAGTGTGTTTTCTTTCTTATTCGTCTATTTACTTATTTCTATGTAATGAAATGCTACAAACCCAAGATTACTTTTCACAATATATATATATATATATATATATATATATATATATATATATATATATATATATATATATATATATATATATATATATATATATATATATATATATATATATATATATATATATATATATATATATATATATTCTAAAACTGAATTTTTAGACATATAGCGGGGGAAAATTCTCCTGGGACCTATTGAAAACATCTACACAAGATATTAAATTATTTAGCAAAGGACTAGAAAAAATAAGACTACACATATTGAGGTAATATTTTATATTATTTTTAGATGCTTTTTAGATAGAACTTTTAAATATCAGTTGTTTTTTGTGTTTAGAGAGGTGTGATGAATAATACCGTTCTTACACATCATTAATAATGCTTGTTCCGTGCTTCCATGCGTTCCTGTTTTCGGCCGCGCATCAAACGGGAATTTGTGTCGGGAGTCCATGAAACCCTATTGCTAGACCCCGCGCTTGAGGGATTTTATTTGAGGGATTTCTAATAAAATTAATGTCGTAAACAAGGATTTTTTTGTACCTACCTACAATTATTTTTCACCCTTACAGGCTCGTCAATTCTGATATAGACTGCGAAAAGTTATTAATAATACTAAAATCACTTTTGAAACACGACCTAAGCATACTCGACTTTTCACATTGCAAAATAGAGGATAGAGGAGCGTTAGCACTTTCGAAATTTTCTCTAGAGGTTCCTGTGAAAGAAATAATATTAACGAACAATAGAATAGGTAAGTTGCCTCAATACACAATATCTATGAAAACAAATTCCTGTGCAAATTTAACCACCAAAAACCGTATTAATCACTATATATATCTCTATATATATCTCTGTATATCCCTCTGTATATAGAGACAAATTTATATATACTATCTAAGCAGACCATTTTTATCAAAAATAATTTTGACGGAAATTCCTTTTTATTTTTTTTCGTTTTCTTTTACCTGCTTTGTTGAAAAAAAAAGTTTTTTCACTTTATCCTTCTGTCATTTCGATAGCAAATTTGATTCTCTACAAAAAATCGTATTGTGTATAGCTGTACTACAAATACATAGTTTTTGAATTACAGTTAAAAGACTTAACCTTTACTGAACTGTGCCATCAACGAATGCCAAATTGGATCATCTCTGCATACGAACAAAATCATTCAAAAACTCAAAACCTTGAGTTACTTTTAAGAAAATTTAATCAGTGGAATAACTGACGTTACAATCATAAAATTAGCAATTATATATTGTATATACGATTAATGGTACTGAAGATTACAACTTTCCTATTTTTTTGTATGTACAATTAGTAATTGTACCATTAAACATACAAAAGAAAAATTACCAAAGTTCTAACCAGTTCTGCCGAGAAAGATTTTTGAAAAGTGCGGCACTAAAGGGAGTTCTTATAAGCGACGTCACGTATCCTTCCTTAGAGACTTTATAGAGCCTACGATTTAGAACATGACACAATAATGGCGTATTAGTACTATATTCCAAAGTTGGTTCCTTACTTTTTGACAGTTGACGTTGAAATTGAATTTGTTGACACTTGACTTCTGCTGATAAATAATTTAAATTTGATATGTAAAACTCGTCCACCATGTTAAAAGAACTTTCGGCAGATTTTACTTCCTTTAGAAAATCCTAACTCCACTTTCTTATAATAATGTTCAGAAACAGAGCAAAACACAATTCGTAGAGGACGCACAAAACATAACCATAAAACTAAGCGGAAACAACTACAGCTGTGGGCATGGGCTATTTAGGCATTCTGGCAAATAATACTGCCAACTTAATTTCAGGCTGTGTGACGTAACTCAGCCTCAAGATGAGTGTTCAAACTGCTGTAATATTTTTTTATTAAACGCTGAGATTTATATCCGAATCAAGTTGCACGACGTGAATATCTATCAAATAGATTAGTTAGCATAGATTAGTTATTAGTTAATAGATAGTTAGCTTTCAAATAAACATATTTGTTTTGAAAATTAAGTAGTATCTACTTTATGTGACTAAATAAAAAATATTGTTTCAATATGCTCACTTTTGTGTAACTATTATCTACTATTAACAAAATTAACGAAAGTATTGCAAAATATGTACAGGACTAACGGCTGGGCAACCGAGGCGGAAGCCCCGGGCCCCCACATATTGAGGGTCTCCACATCCCTTGGATTCAAAAATTTTATAATAAAATAGTGGATTTTTAAGAAATTAACGCGCACGTGTCTTCTTAATACAAGTATCATTCACTTAAATGTACCTAATAAAGAATTATCAACTGCAGAAACGATTTTTCAAATGTAAAAATAAAATTATCAATAGATATTTATTAATTGAACCACTATCTTCATTATCCCGGGGCCCCAGACCCCTGGGTCGGGCCCTGAATATGTAGATGAAGATGAGTGAGAGAAAATCCTACGCCCATGAGAAACATTGTGTAGGTCAGGGTTGCCGGTCGTTGAACTACACATACTTATTAGAAAGACTGTGGGTAAAATATTTTCCGAACTAGAAATTAAAATAAAACAAGATTAATACATTAAGTGTGTACATTTACAATCTATTATAGCTGTTAAAGAAAATGTATACCTACAACATTTATAGGTTCAAAGGGAGCTGAATACATTGCCTACGCCCTTAGCCAAGACTCCTGTCACATCTCCAAACTGGATCTGCATCTCAACAGAATTTCTGACCACGGTGGAAATAGCTTGTTAAAATCCTTGACTAATGGCGCAAAATCTCTAAGATTCCTGGCTCTAGGCGGATGTGGGTTTTCTGGACACATCTCCATTGAAAGAATGCTACAAACAAATAACTCACTGGAATCGTTGGATATTTCCAACAATAATATGGGTGAGGTACGTGCGGAATTCTTACATATATGGGCATAATTACTAATCATTATAATGCCAATAATTATTTTAATATGAACTAAAAAGTCAAGGATTTGTTTTTTGTCATATTTTACACACATACGCCTCTAGGAACGATGAGGTTTTACTTTCTTCACTAACATATCCAAGAAACCAATTTCCCGAAGTAAAACTATAGCAAAAAGCTAGGAAGCTTTTAGCAATAATTGAGAATAAAAAAACCCACAGACATTTCCTCATATGTTATCTCAAAACTCCATTCAAAATGTTATAAAAACCCATGAAGAGACATCTTTCTCGGAAATATATTTTTTACTGGAAACTAATTAATACCATCTAAAAGCATACCGGTATTGATTGTCGCACTGTCGCACATATATATTTATGTGTCTTCGACGATTATGATTAATATCTACAGCGAACTGTTTTATTTGCCATTTCAATCAAAAGGATTTGTTAGACGGCGACGATTTTATTATAGCATCTCATCTCAGAGCCATAATCGTGGAATTTCCACAAGATATAATTAGGTGTTAAATATCATTATCATGAATTAGATTGTTACATCCGCAAAGTTAATGTTAATTTATAAATAACGTCGGTTTTGTTTATTTGTTTATTAGTATACTATAATGTCTGTAATATATCTAATATTATTTTGTGATATATTACATCAATGGTAATGATAATTTCCTAGACTTTGTGAAGCCTAGACTAAAGGCTAGATAATAAAATTTAGATTATATAAATATCCACTATCATACATCTAGGATATTCTGTTAAAACTAAATGGAGAAAATGTTACTATTACAGTAGTATTTTATCTAGGTAGGGGAAATGGGGGGAATTGCGGATGAAATGGCAGTGCCGTAGCCAGGTGGGTTCAGGGGTCCCCCCCCCAGAAATCATTTGCTTAACTGACAATTGCCAATTTCATTTTCTGTCGTTTTCGTTTTTGTCGATTTTTTTTACTCAGTCACGTGCAAATCATAGTATTCGTAGTATTCGTATTCTTGCAAATAATTTTATAATTATTGTTATTACACCCAATTATGCAGATCAAACGTAGAACTTGGCTCTGGCAAGTCATGCGCACGGTGCGGCGCCAGGGCTCGTACCGATACCGATTTCACATGTAATTTAGTCCTAAAACTAACGTGCTGATAAGTGAATTGACTGCAAGGAGTATAATACTCCTTGATTGACTGCAATAATACAATGCCTATTTTGTGAGCGGTAACATATTATAGTATAGTATATATGAAGATAAGTGTTCTTTGGTGTAATTTCAGGAAAATATTCTAGCTGGATTGAAATTGTATCAAAAATTGATAAGGACACGGGTGTTGGAGATTTTGAAAAAATGTCAGCAGTCTTTCTTACCAAATATTCACCATTTCCTCACGGTTTTGGCCACGTTACCAGTCACTACCTCAACTCTGTACGGAGCGCTCTCTTTCGACTATGAACAGCGGAAAAACTTTACTAAGAAATTAAACAGGCAATGAATGAATGAGCAGTCTAGCTATAATTTCCATACCTTCGACCATTAATAGAATAGACAAGTAATGTTGAATATTTAGAGACACAAGCATCTATTGGAATGTTTATTTACATCATGTGACAGCATACCTTCAGTGTTATTGGTCGGTCAATTCAACCTTGTGTCTTGTGTCATGTTGCCAGTTTAGAACATTTTCACAAGGTACACAGATTTACTCTAAGAAATTAAGTTGATTTTATGCTATCCACATTGGTCATTCGATTCTTTTGTTTAATAACAGACACTGATATTAATTTGTGCTAAATCTCAGCTGGAAAAGTAAGTTTAATTCTTATTTTCATTAGCTGTTCCAAATAGTTGTTTTGTTACTTGTATTTACCTGGCAACGTTGCGTATGTTTTGCAGTAACTCTGTCTTTATATTCGTGTGGCGTCAAACTGTAGTTATTTGTGAGAAGTGTTCGAATTTATATTTTTAGTAGTTTAATATCCCTTGCTTATAATGGTGAAAAATTTGCAAAAAGCCATTTGAAAGGGTACGCTTTGTTTACTAATTTATGTTCCGTCTTTTTCCCACTCTAATATCCTTTTCTAGATGCTTGGACCAAGTATTCACATACATATGAATAGAACATTATTCCTCTATCTTTTTTATGCTCGAAATTCCGTATACTGGGATATTGATTAGTCCTGACAATGTTGAATGTTTTAGATATCATGGCTGGGCGGAAATCCAGACGGATATTACTCAGACGGATATTACTTATTTTTTATTTATTTCACTTGTTTTTGTTTTAATTTTTTATTTATTTCTAATATTTATAAAAATATATAAAATCATATTTCATTTTATTTCAATAAACTTGACTAATTCAAGGTTGGTTCTAGTCCGTTTTTGGTCTTCTTCCATGCCCAATCTTCGGCACGTAATTGAACACCCATCCATTGCTGCACTTGTAAATAAACCTTGTAGCTGTGCTGTGTGGTTGCAGCTGCTGACGGTGGTTTGCATATGTTCAGTTACAATGCAATAATTATAGTTTGTTGTTCAAAAAATTGTATTTGTATTTCATTAACTGTGAAAGCATACATGGTCAACAGTCCGCGTAACATCGATAGCAAAATATCTGTCAGCAAAGTTCAGATTCATATTCAGGACCCGAAAAAAATAAAGGGTGAGAAAATTACGACTATGGCAAAACTTTCCCCTATTTTACCTAATATAACCGACCTAGTATTGTAGTTTTTTGACTAAGTTGTTTATAATGTAGATACTAGTTGAGAGCCGTTTAGATAACTGTTGTGATTGAAAAGAAATTCAAAGTCGTATGTAAGTACACAACGAGTAGTTTTACATTATCAATTATTCTCATTATCAATATTCCTTTGAGTTGAGGAATTGAAAGTTCTTGTCTTATTTTAATTGACAGTGAAACAATTACTGCTTTCGGTCCAAATCTTTATTAAATCATTCGAGTCTATAATGTTATGGAACAGATTTGGAGATAATTCTTCACTAATTAAAAGTGTAGCATCATCAGCATATATTATAGGAACTACCTACTTCAGAAGCAAAATTGAAGGACATAATTTATATCATAGCAGAGGGACGGTGACAGATACCTGTGGCACCACATGATCAACTTTACACATTGTTCACGGCAAGCAAATATATAATAAATAAATCGAATAAATTTAAGACATTTCCTCTAATCCCATAATATTATAATTTTCGTACTAATACCTTGCGGTTGACAGTATCCAAAGCCTTATACGAGTACATGTCATACAATTAAGCGGTACATAATTTGCGTCCTTGAAAAGCTTCCAAAATAAGTTCACATATTTCACGACTGCAGCAATAGATCTTCAATCGTGGATTTCGAGAAAAATTAATTGCTATCTAACGCCCAATTTGGGTACAGGCAACCCAATTTGGGTACAACTATTACAACCCAAATTGGGCATTAGTTAGCAATTTATTTTTCGAAATATTCCAAGACAGAGTCTTGGAATATATTTTAAGGATAATTTCGAATATTTTGAAAATAATGGAAATGATTGATATAGGCCTGTAACTCCGTCGATGTTAATAAAGATATCTTTTTTATGTACAGGAGTAAATTATATCAGGATAAATTCCACATTCTATACATAAATTTATTAGATGAGCAATAGGTTTTACCAGAATATCACTCACTAGTTAATAGGATTTCGCTCAAAACAGAGTCGTCGCTCTTTATTCCTTTGTCCAAAAACTATTTTTGTGCCAAATCTTATACCTACCTATGTTGTTTGAACATTTCGTTCTTGAAATAGCATGTTCACAAAAAATGCAGCTTCCGCACGGACATTTGGAAAGTTGCTTAATTGAAATTTTAAATTATATTACTAAGACGTGCATTGTTAGTTTTTCCCAATCAAATGCAATATATACTCTTCAACTTTCGCAGGGAAAATAATAAATAAATTATTGTGTATAAATATACCATGTATTGAATAGGACCTGCATTTGTCCATGTATGCACACTGCACAGGACATATACGTATACCCTTATCGACAAGTTGTCGATAATCAACAGGGGGTCATAATTATATCGACCAATATATTTTTTACCAGTTATATTCAATTGACTTAAGAATAAATTGACGTTGTCACTGTTTTGCATATTTTTAATAAAAAAGCATGAACAATCAATTAGAGATGAGCAGAGCGGAGATTGATTAGTTACATGTAAGTTGTATTATAATATACATTTTTCTTATTAGATATTTTTAATTTTTAATTTATACTATGAATTATTAAAAGATTTTTTAAACCTTGAAAATAATGTATGAGGTTCACCTAGGATATGGATACTTATATGTAATTTAAAACAACATGTGTAGGTAACTAGGTACAGAAGATTTAGTACCACTTATAAATGACAATTGTTATTTCATGTGTTGAGAGGTTTCCCATTACAATTTAAAATATAAACACAACTATTTAGTAAGCAATTTTCGATGAAGATATATGTAGGTGAGTGATGGTCATAAAATCCATTTAACGTTGATTCAACAGGGCTATCTGCAGAACGGAAGACTAACAGAATTGTTCGAATCCAGATTACCTATTGCGAGTACCTAGGTATTTGTGTAAGTGTACAATCGTGTTCAATAAAGTGTTGTACAGTATTTGTGCTGTGTTATTTTGTATGTCGTTTCATGCAGTTCATAAAAGTGTTGTACAATAAATATTTAAGCTCCTATCAACAACTGATTGAATTAATTAAAATTGACAGATCAGACGTTATGGGTTTTGTACTTCGAGTATATATAAAAACAAAGACAAATGTTATAAATATTTATAATATTATAGAGCATTTACTTAAAAGAAACTAGGGAACAAGAACAAGACCAACTATGAAATAAGTAGAAAACATGAAAACATAACAAATGTAGAGTTTAAAATAATTAAACTATGGAACACGAACACCAACAACTATGAAATAAGTAACATAGAAATCTAATAACACTCTAAAGTGTTTAAAATTAGACATTACACTAGCATTATTTACACAAACGATGCTCTTGAGTGGAAACTTGTGGAAACTTTTCTGCCTTCCTGTGAACTTCTTATGTTCAAGGGCTATTTCCCTGCTATCTCTGCTTAATTTTCAGTACAGTGTATTTGCTTGTGTGCATAATATTGGCTACTTCCCTGATGGAGAGTCCATCATCTAAAAACGAAACGATGCGGGCTCTTTCTGTAAGGGTCATTGCAGCCATTTTGGAGTTTGGCTGACAATAAATATTTTTCTGTGACTTTAGTGACAGGCAAACAGTTGTCAATGTGCCATTTTTCCAAACCTGATTAACACCACTCAGAAGTGGACGTACAACATTTCATTGAACACAACTGTACAATCTGTACATGGTGGGTAAGTGTAACCCAGGAGCTAAGAAATAAAAACTATAGAAGGTTAAAGTCCCTAGATAGAGAAAGTACAGCAATAGGTGCCCACAAAAAAAATAGTAGGTATACATTAAAAGTAGTGAGGAATTAAGCTTTTGACCTAATAATAGCAATATTAAAACTGTGCCTGAAAAAAAGTCGATACGAACCACAACAACGTCCGTAGAAAGTGCTTGCTTTTATTATTTAGAACATCAAATATAGTTTGTTTATTGCTTGTTGTCAAATATGAAGGAGGGTTTCCAGAAATGAGATTCACATAATTTGCCGAACGTAGACGTGATTATGGTATCCGATTTTCACGCGTCAAATACCGACTTCAACCAGCCCCAATCCAGTGGTGTGAAAGCTAGTCGGCATAATAACTATCTAATAACAATCTAATCGGCAATAACAATAACTATCGGCACAAATAACCGGCCCGTACTAACTCATAATAGTCACCTGTGATTGTCACTAACCTAACTATAACATCCAGTCTGACGTCTGACGCATAGAGCTGGCATGTGATGTCATCCGCCTAGTGTCGCTCGCGGGAGCATTTTCCTAGCCTCGCTACGTTGTTGTAATTACTATTACGAATAACGCAGAAAGTAAATAACTATTATTTTTTTACTTTAGGGGTACTTTAGGGGTTTATAATATCTATAGATCTATCATTTTCAGTTGCAAGCAAAATTGTGTGGACAGATCTATTGGCGGCCATTTTGTTCCCCCGCCAAGTTTAAATAATAAAAATGATGGGTACAAGGATAGTGTAGGTATAAAAGAAAAACAAATCTAGAAAAACTTTTTAAAATACAATAAGTATTTTAATAAAGCAAAGTTGTTATTTACAGCATTAAACCGTAACAATTTTCCGCGTCACTTCAATTTAATTCAAACTGGCTTTCCGACAAATGAAGCTGAAATTAAAATGTGTAAATTAAGCAAATAATGAAAAGTTCGAAAACTCATTTACGTCACATATCCTATAGCAATCATTTAAATCAAATCGATAAGATTCATCCATAACTTCTGTCGTTCTACATTCCAAAATGCCTATAAAAATTTTTGATCAACGTAAATTTATAACTAATAACAAACTCTGAATGTTTCCCTGATGGCAATCGAAGTAATTTCAGTTTATCGCCATTTATTTTAAACTTACTAACAGAGCAACTAAGCATTTTGTTAACCTTATTGTCAAAATTGACAGGACAAGCGTTTGTAAACAAAACCCAGTACCTAAATTTTCATTGTTGGGTATGGAATCGACCAATAACATGTTTTAGGATATAAAAGGGGCGCCATCTAGCAGAAACGGATAGAATGTGGCTAGGAAGCGAATCACAAAACAACGGTCTTGGCTTATTAACTTATGTTGACAACATATTATCTAATAATTTAAGTCTACTTTACATTTATTTAACCTACCAGGCCTTGATATTGGAATATTCCATAAAAGTTTAAAAATAATATCCAGCTATAGTTGTGCATTAGAATGAGCCATAAACGTACTACCTGCCATTAGACGATAATTGTTAGTAAAATTAAGTTATTTTAGTTTAAAGATACATACCTACTAGATTAAAATCGCTGTTACATGTTCGTTACATTGGTGTCAGAATTGATGGCATTAGTCAAAAACCATATTCGGGAAGGGAGGGAAAAATCAGATTGTGTCCATAGATCCGGAGGAATACTGACACAAGGAGCTAAAAAATGGAATACCTTATAATTGCAGTTGCAGATGTGTGATTTATGCAAGAAATTAAGACAAGAAAGAAGACAGTTGAAAGAAGAATCTAAAACTGCCTAATAAGATATGACAAGATTTTTTTTAATATCGAGTTTAAACCAAATTTTGGGGTAATTGCAACACAACCTTCAAATTCTTTCAAAAAATTCCCGACCGTTTCTCCATCTGCTCTGATAATATACTCATACTTACAACACAAAAACAATAATTCAAATTGCTTTTAAACACTAGGTACAAATTGTTGAAAAATAAACATATAAATTTTATAGCGTTCCCATGCCAAGACAACAATTTATCTTGTAACACTTACACAACTAAAATATTAAAAAGTTATTATTTAATTTATATAATTTAAATAGTCCTTCCAGCAAATGTTTTTAAAAACTTTTATTCCATATATGAAGTGCATACCTGCTGAATTTTTGAAATTATGACTTATTGTCTTTGTTCCAGGAATTACTTAAAAAAGTCTATGGGTAGACCTTGACCAACTTCTCTAAATTTTTATGCACGTTTTAATATATAAGTACAAGTGTTTTATATTAAATATAATGATAAAACCCACACCTGCTTTTGTTATAACTAAATATAACATTGACCTTTTGCCAATGAGTCTTCATTAATGTTTATAAAATATAAATAACGGCTTAAAAAGTGGCGAAATTTAGATAATGTGAAACACATGTTCCTAGAGCAGGCACTCTAAAGTGAAGACAAGTTTGATATTGTTGACTAATTTAATCCATTTTATCTTATTTTTGGTCGTCCTTTAATAAGCACGTATTAATTTCAGGAGGTAGGTCAAAAGATAAGAAAAGCAATGGAATTGAACACTACGTTGAAGAGAATCGATTTGAGAATGACAAGAATTTTATCTGAAACGGAGTTTGAAATACAAGAGTCTATCGAGCAGAATAGAAAACTTAAAAAGACACCCAAAGAGCGAGCATGTGATATTGAAACTTATGAAAAAGAAAAACCATTCACTGAGGAACTGGCTTTAGAGTTTGAACAAATTTTGCAATAAATATAAACATATTATGCACAGTCGAATTTATATTTACTTTCACTTATATACCTAGTAAATTCGCATACGCTCTGATATTTGGGAAATTCCGAGATATTGTTACAAGGGGATAAAAAAAAGCAACACCTCTATAATATTTTTCATCAAAACTTTTTAACGTGTCGAAATTTCTTTATTTAAATGTAAATTTGATATGAAATATGGCTTCAATTTGCAATTTTTTGGTCTTCTGAGTTTTCTTAGCAAAATTGACAGTTTGCTCACAAAAAAAATAAAATTGCACACATTATTGCATTCGGTGACACAGTCCAGTAGGTTGTGGTTAAATAGTCTTGATGATAAGAATTGCCATTGTTTTTGTTTTCTCTAGAGTTTTAAGTATAAGAATTCAAAATATTACGTATAATTTTTAAATTTATCGTAGTTTACAGTTAATAAACAAAATAAATACAGATTAGTAAAATGATAAACCATTAGGTAGGTATTGTAACTCTCTGGAGATAACAAGAATAATGGTAATACTTCTTGTCATAATGACTTTATTTGACAAGTCATTTTATTGGTGCATCTTTTGGTATTGCATTTTTCTTGGTCTTGGTGCATTTTTTTGGTATTTTATTGGCCCGCCGAAATTCATTCTTCTATAGTGGAGAAAATAAATAAAAACGCATGTGCAACAAATGTGTGTTAAAACACCGCAAGAGTCAAGTCAAATAAATGTCTGAAATCTGCCTGTAATTAAATCTTATGACTATCTGAAACTACAATATAAACATAACCTTATCACCTTATCAGCCGTAGCCGGTACAGCTGATTCGGGACTTGACGTTCGGCAGGCGTGCGTTCGACGATATTGCAACGTAGCTTTGTCCCTGGTTGTTGTAGCCCGTAGGTTTATGACGTCAAAATACTACGAATTTTAGTCCAATAAAAAAATAATATTTATGACTATTACCCAATATTACCACAGCTTAGTAAGCTGTGCTATTACTAGCCAAGTTAAGGTCAAAGGGTGTCAGAGAAAAGGCTACGCTATGGTTTCCGGATTACTTGCAGAAAAGAACTGTTATTACTAGAATACAACAACAAAATGTAAACATGTTTTCAGAACCATGTGCCGTTGAAACCGCTGTGCAACCGGTGTCAAGGTTCAATTTTAGGACCAGTACTGTTCAATATTTTCACTTTTGATGTTTCTGACATTCTAGAACACTGCAAATTATATATGTATAGCGATGATTTTCAATTAGATTTGTGTTTTCCGCACAAAGAAACTGATATGGCCTTTGAAATCATAAATAGAGAAGTAAATATTCTATAACCAATATTGGGCTTCAAGTTAACTCGATGAAGTCACAACTAATCGCGTGTGGCTCTAAAAATGCTTTAAGTGAAGTAAAATTAAACTGTGAAGTGAATAAAAGGTGAAAAACTAGAGTACCAAACAAGCATAAAGAATCTTGGACTAATTATGGATGAGAACTTAAATTTTGTAAAACGTGCAAAGCACATTTTAAGCGGCCTTCAGATCAAAAACTCTTTGTCAGTACAAATATATTGTACCGAAAAACGTCAAACTCTTGTTTGTTGACTCTCTAGTATTGTCATTGTTTAATTATTGTGACCGTGTGTATAGTTCTGTGCACTTTTATATTTCCGAGCGTCATAATTCAGGCGGCTGGCGGCAAAGAGTAAAGGATGCCAACTCAGTTTTTATAAATCGCTCAGTGGCCACCGAGACTTGTAAACAAACAACTATAAATAGCATCATAACGCCAAGCGAAGAGAAGAGCTCTTACCTCAGTACATTTTTAACCAATCACAGTACAAAATGGAAGGCGTGGACTCCGCCTGGCATTCACCTACCCACTCAAAGAGAAGCCGCAAAAGCTTTTGGTATTAGCCGACTGTATCCCTCACATACTGAAAACAAATTGTGACACTCGGAAATCTAAAAGTGCACAGAACTATACCACACTTGCATTACAGAAAAAACAAAAAATAGAATACGAGTTCAAAATGCAGGAATACGATATTGTTTACAATTATCAAGAGAGCCTACAAATTCGGATGAACTTTCATCTTTTATGTTTTCTAAATTTTATATACTTATATAAAACTAATCTTGTATGTGGAGAAATTTATACTTTTTGTATTTTATTTATTTATTGTATACAATATGAACATAATAAACATCTATTTATTTATTTTATTTATTGTGTTAAATAGACCATACACTTATTTTTTAATGAAATTTTCAATAATAATCTAAAGTTTAGGTTCCTCCTCAAATTGGGCAAATGAGATTCCTGCAAACAAAACACCAGAATTAAAACAAATATGTACAAATGACTGTGTATTCTAAAATAATTATTAAAGTCAGTATTTAATGTCAACGAAGTAATCATGGTATTCATAACCCAGTGCTCAAAACACTTTCATCATGCTTTTGCTTTAATGTACGCCATAAAAAATATCGAATATCCAATATGAGAACTTACCATAAGTTGGGTTGTCTACCATTGCGGCTTCAATGTCAAGTCAGTTTCATTTTCACGTAAAATGCATAATAAAATCCATTTTAACCTGCAAAAGACGTACTTCAATTAAAATATGCAGGCAAAAATATCACGGAAATATTTTCAAATAATTATAAAGTCAGTATTTAATGTCAACTAAGTAATCATGGTATTCATAACCCAGTGCTCAAAACACTTTCATCATGCTTTTCCTTTAATGTACGCCATAAAAAATATCGAATATCTAATATAAGAACTTACCATAAGTTCTGGTGGCGACTGCTGCGATTTCAATGCCAGTCAGCTTCATTTTTGCGTAAAATCCATCGTAACCTGCAAAAGATGTACTCCAATTAAAATATGCAGGCAAAAATATCACGGAAATATTTTGAAATAATAATGAAATTCAATGTTAATGTCAACAAGTAATCATGGTATTTTCATAACCCAGTGCTCAAATTGTTCTCATAATTTTTGTTTTGTTTTCAATATAAGAAAATAACAACATTTATGCAGATTCTACCAAAGAAAAAAACAGAAAAGAACTTGGACCTAGGTCATTGACGAGGCATATTCTATAGTTATATATTAAAAACTTACTGTGGAGGACGCAGGACAGCTTTGATTTCGTCAGCTTTCAGCAACCAAGACAAATCTGTGTTACGACATTTCAGGCTGGGGCAAATTGTAACCCTTCTTTTCGAGAGACTGGTTCTTCCAGCTTCCGAAAAGTTTATCTAATCTCTGGAAGGCTGACGCGTTCCAGATGATGAAACATCCGATGTGACCACCAGGGGCGAATTTCAAGAGACTTAGCTTTTCTACACTGATAAGGTCAATGCCGGAGATGTTACGGAAGGCACGACGAAGACCTAGGTGAAAAACCTCATTATTTATGTACTAACCAGGCTAAATAAAGAGGCGAATAGTATAAAAAAAGTGTCTGGTGAACATTGCCCTTTTCTAATATAGCAATCAGAAAGGAACGCCTATAGCCGCCAGTTTATTCTAGCACAATTATGGAACAATCAAACAAATAGAGATGTAGGAATGTGGACATTGGTTTGTGCAAATATAGGAGAAATATGGCGTCATATCCCTTACCTTGGTCCTTGTGGTACACAATCAATGGTCCTTTACATTGGATGCGTCTCCTGTTACGCATTTTACCTTTGCCAGCACGGAAACGTTTACTTTTGTATACCTATAAATTACAATGAAACATAATCAAAATCAAACATAACTCACAAAATATATACAAAATATTTAGTTACTTCAGCGCTTTTGAATAGTAAAGTCATGATTATTCATAAAC